>NDGN011178623.1:0-11861 GCA_002564285.1 Tympanoctomys barrerae | reverse complement strand
CTGTAATAAGCTCTTTGAATGTGTATATTCTTATTTTTTACAATCATTTCATTTTGTATTTAACATCAATGGACTGAGTCAGATTCAGTAATAATTGTAATGTTCGTATTCAATATCTTACAGTGATACAGTTTTGTATTTACATATAAATATACCAACATGATCAAACCCTTTTATTTTCATCACTTTAGCAGGCTGGGCTGGGAAGGTAAGGAGAGGGCACAGGAGCTTGTCTGGGGTGGCTGGGGAGGCAGGGAGGGAACCTCAGGGTTTTTGTTGTTTTGATGGTGGTGGTACTGGGGCATTGACCCTGGGGCCTTCTCACTGACTTGCATCCCCTGCTCTTTTTTTTGATACAGGGGCTTGCTAGGTTGCCTCGGATGGTGTAGAATTGTGGTCTTCCTGCTTCAGCCTCCCCAAGTGGGATTACAGTGAGGTGTCACCATGACTGGCTATCAGTTCGGAGAGCCACCCATCTTATCTGTAGACTGTGCCCCTAGCTTCAGACAGAGGGGTCAGGGGCCAGTGTTCCTTGGTGCTTACTGTGTGCCATGCTCAGTGCTAGATGCTTTGGCCCCCTTGTGTCATTGGACCCTACAACACTGCAGGGCAATATTCCCCCTCCTTCGTCTGTCTCCTCCCATATCTGATAGAGGAGGGAGATGAGCACCGAGGGATTTCATGGGAACTGAAGCTGTGGTGCATCCACAGCCTGTGGTCACCACACTGCAGCAGACGTGGAAAGCAATAGCACTATGCCATTGGGAGCCTGGGTGTGCATCCTTCTTCGACCTCTCCTTTGAGAGCATGAGTACATTCAAACTTCTAGGCAGCTCAGAGCCCATGTTCTTGTTTTAGCCCCATAAGCAGCTGTTGACTCGTCAAGGGTGGGAATAGAAGCTCCCACCAGCCTGAAGTCCATTTCCCCTGGGAGGGCATCTGCCCCAGCCTTGGTCACGTGACACATGAGGTAGAAGTGTCTTAGACTGTACCTAGAGAAATGGACCACAGAGAGGTTGAGGTCTGCAAACAGAAATGTTATGCTCCCAAACTGGCTCATTACCTGCCACTCCATCCCTGCAGCTGTTAAAAGTCCTTCCCATGGCAGCTAACCCTGAAGTGCTGCAGCACTGAAGACCCATAAGTTTCAGACCTAGACCATGGTAGACATAGCTAACCACACTGGCCACTGACACCTCAGCTAATAGAATATATTCTTTTTGTTTGTTTGTTTTGAGATAGGGCCTTGCTATGTAGTCCAGGGTAGCCTTGAACTTGAGGTGATCCTCCTGCCTCAGCCTCCTGAGTGCTGAGATGGCAGGTATACCCAAACATGCCCAGCTGAGCTTGTCTTATTTTTGTTTTTTGTTTTAATGTATTTAGTACAGGGTCTTACTACACAGATCAGACACACAATGATTCTCCTGTTTTCAGCCTCCCATAATGCCCAGTCTCAGTTGCCCCATCTCAGCATGCCCTGGGCTTGGGGCTGGCACAGCACACTGGGGGTCGAACTACTGGTCGCTTAGTCCACTGAGCTATCTGGCCAGCCCTTTGTCTTAGCCTTAACACTGACTAGCCATTTTATCTTGTGGGGTCTCTTACTTTTTTTTTCTTTGTACCAGGAAGCAAACTTAAGACCTGTGCTTGCCAGGCAAACACTTTACTTTCTTGTATATTTTTTTTTCCTTCTTTGAGACAGGTTTTTAACCAGGTTGGTCTCTGAACTTCTGAGTTCAATGGAATTCTCCCACCTCAGCCTCCCAAGATGAGACTATAGGGATGTGTCACCATGCTCAACTATAACTTTTTTTTTTTTGGTACTGGGAATCAAACTCAAGACCTTGCACTTGCCAGTCAGGCTGCTTATGCTGCTGAGCTATCTCCCCTGCCCTGGCCCCTCTTCTTTAATTTTTAATGATACCTTTCTGTGGCCAGCAGCCAAAAGTGTGGAGTTTGATGGTCAAGCTAGAAATGTCACTTTGAGACTTAGTTCATAATGAGTTTTGGATGTAGATGTCATATTGGATGTGGGAGATGAGAAGAGAATGAGCTTTCAGGGATGAGTAGAGAAAGCAGAGTCCCTGAAGCCTGAGATAAAGAACACGGTCAGGCTGTAGGATTGCAGAACATGGTAGGATGAAGGCAATGTTTCGTAGGCAGGTTCACTAGGTTCACAAGAGGCTCTTGGGCGGGACGGGAGGAGGCTGAATGGGAGGCGAAGCTTCAGAAATCAGGCTGCACAAGGAGCACACATGTGGTTTCCATACCAGGCTTCTGAATAAAAGTTCATTTGAACAAAGGGACATGCTGACTTTAAAATAAGTCACTAAACAACTAGTATACAAAAGGCAACAATTTGAAAACAGAAAGTCTGACAGACTGGGCAACTTGCTGTTACCTTTTTGACTTAGACTAATAGTGACCAGAGGGCCTGGCTAATGCTTGCCAAGGAGATATCTGAAGGCAGTGAACATCAGGAGTCAAAACTACTAAAAATGTTCATGCTTCCAAGGCTACTCAGAAATCAGAAGACAGACAAATGTACAACACAAACTGACTGCTTGCCATGGAGATGGGATTCATCAGGGGATTGGCCCTTCAATTTGTGACTCCAGAGACTTAGCATAGGATAGCCAGAGAGCCTGGTGAGCTCTTGGAGGAAGAGAAGGTCCTGGGACTCTTTGCCAAGTGTTATCCTTGCCCCATTTGAAATCCCAGGCATTCTTGCTCTTAATTTGCATATAAAGTAACTGGAGAGAAATGACCTGTTGAAATCATTTAGCTAGGAAATGGCTACACTAGCATTCTGACCATTGCTGCGTTTTCCCTTGAATATAGTGGAGGCCTAGGGACTCACCACAGATTCCCTTTCTACATAATCAATCCCTGTGGCAGAGGTGATTTGCCACAGCTGAGCTCTGGTGATCAAGTACAGGCCCTGATGTCCTGTCCCTCTCTTCCCCCAATTGGGGATTGGACCCAGGCCTTCAACAAGCTAGATCAACATACTCTAGTGCTGAGCTGCACCCCCAGACCTTTCATTACTTTTACTTTGAGACAGGGTTGCCCAGCTTCCTGAGTAGCTGGGATCACAGGCATGTGCCCACCATGCTTGGCCCTAAATTTTTTTTAAAACTTTTTTTTTTTGTCTTCTTTTTGCTGTTGTTATGTATTTGCGACAGGGTATACAGGGCCTCACTATGTAGACTGTAAACTGATCCTCCTGTTTTCAGTTTCCCAAGCACTGGGATTATAGGCACATACCACGATGCCCAGTATCAGTCCATCTCAGCATGCCTGGTGGGTGGGGCCAGCATGGCTTGTGGTGCTAGGGATCGAATCCTGGTCCCTGTGCTTTGCCTTTGCAGGCACTTTAGTCCACTGAGCTATCTGGCCAGCCCCCTAAGTGTTTTTTAGGGTTTGGTTTTTTTGAGGCAGGGTCTCACTATGTAGTCCAGGCTGGCCTTGAATTTTCAGCCATGTTTTTCTGCCTCAGTTCTAACGTCTTTGATTTTTTGTTGTTTATTTTTTGAGACAGAGTCTCGATGTATATAGTTCAGGCTGCCCCTGAGCTAACTGTATGGCCTAGGTTGGTCTTGAACCTGAGTGTTGGGGTACAGCTAATGTCTTCTTTACCACTTAAATGTCTTACCATTAAATGTCTTAATCACCACTTACCAGAATTGTGACTGAATTCCTTTGTAAAAGCAATACATGTGATACCTGTGAGGTGAGGTGAGGTAGTCTGAGGTATCAGAAGTGTAGGAGGTCTGAGCATCTGTGCTGTAAGCTGCGGAGTAGGCCAGCTCTGGGTCATTAAGAGACAAATTTTGCTTCTTTTGGAGATAAATTCCTGAAAGGGATTAGAAATGTAGAACTATATGGGGACAAACTGCCCCTGGAGTTAGGAGGTAAGGAGTGTGGAGCAGAAGGAAGGCAAATTCTTTCTTCAATGTGTTCCCTGAGGTACACAGAAGGCAGGTGGCATGAACCACCCAGAGGGGACCTGCCCTGCTTGAAAACTCACTTTGCTTACCTGTAAGTATGGACAATCTTTTAACTCACACAACCTTGAGAAAGCCTCACACAAAAGTCTCCCAGAATTGGAACCTGGCCTCACCCAGACCCCAGATCCCTTCAGTTTTGTTCTCACTGATAGGCTGGGGAGGGGAGCCACAATCCCAAGGCCTCCTTGTGGGGCTGCTTCCAGTGGCTCAGTCTAGTGTCCAGGAGAGTGAGGAGTGGCTAACTTTTAGGGTTGCAAATCCTCCAGGAGAAACTTCCTCCAAAGCACATGTCTGCTATCCAGGGTCAATCACACTGCTGGGGCTGCATCTATAGATATTATGGATGGAGATAATGGGACAGTGCTGGCTTAGGATGGAAGACCTGGGTTCCATCCCTAGCACTGAAAAACCGAGGGAAGGGAGCTCAGAACCTCACTGGGTGACAGAGCTCAGGGAGCTCATCTTATGATGACACTCAGTCCTCAGAGAAGAGAGGAGGAAGCCAATGCACAAAGAACCAGGGACTCAACATCTGTCCGGATCAATGTTCCTGAACTGTACACTACCTCTTTTCACAGTAACAAAGCACCCATCATGCATATACCCAGGGCAAAGCTCCTAAAGATATGGTGGAGACCTGAGATGTGATAAGACAGGGGAATCTGTTCTGATACAGGAAAACTTGGTCTGCACCCAAGGCAAGGGGACTGTGACCTCAATGCTTGGTAGGCCTCCCTTCTCAGCCCTCAACACTCATTCCTACAGTGATTCTATCCTCAGGGTGCAGGTCTCAAGACTGCAGCCAAGGGACCCACTGCCCCTCACAAGCTACTACTTCTTCCTCCTGCCTGCCTTCTCTCCTTAGTGGCAAATGGCCCCAGTCTCTCAATTTTAGCATCCATCTTTGGTGGTACTAGGGACTGAGCCCAGGGTCTTACATATGTGCAGCCAGCACTCTGCCACAAGGGCTCCTTAGCCCTTTTCAAACTTTTATATTGAGACAGGGCCTCGCTATGTCATCCAGGCTGCCCTTGAACTTGTGATCTTCCAATTTTGGCTTTCTGAACCCCCCTCATTTCACAGGAAAGCTGAGGCCCATAGGGAAGAAGGACCTTGCCTAGGACACTGCCACTGGCTGTCCTAAGTGTAGACCATCTCTTCCTCTTCTTTCCACAAGGCCACTGGCTCCTCCTTTTTTCTGCTGCTCACACTAAATAAGGCACCATTCCTCTTCAGTCTTTCTCAAAAACAGCTCTTCTCTTAGTCTCTTTGCCTACTGCCTCTGACCTGGCCCAGTCTTCTCACAAGGACTTATCAGGAATCTCCTGCCTCTGGGCACCAAGGCTCTCAGCTGGTAGCCATACTGCAGTCCCTTCCTTAGCAGCTTTGGGAAGATCTGTTTAGCTCACAGGAATGTCCTTGGCTCTAGGATTGGTTCTGTGTGTTCCCTCTCCTCGCTTGGCCCACCCTCTGAACCTACCTGGCTGCTACTAGAATGCAGATATCTTCTTGGGGTCTGTACAAGTCCAACCACTGTAATCCCTATCATACTTTTATCTCTCTGCAAGCCTCGTTTTCATTACTACAGTACATGTGAAGCCTTTAAGGTTTCCCTTGTCCTTCCAGCCCTTCGCTAAAATAACCGAAAATAACCTGCTCCTCCATTTCTGCTGGATGAAATCTTTCACTCACCTTGAATGCCACCTCCACCAGGAAGCCTTCTCCCAATTTTCTTTCAGTTACGAGGAATCTCCCTTCTTCGGGTGCCTCTGCATGCCTGGCTTATATGCACATTGCTTCCTGGCCTCAACTTGCAGGATCTATTTCTAGTCGAGGGTGGAGTGAGCCTCTTGCTTCGAAGCAGTCCATGAAGACTCTCGTTCCGCCCAACCTCGATGCCGGGTGCCCCGCGCTCTGCACCAGGGCTTTCCGCTCGCATCACTGATTTTAGGCGCCCAACCGAGCGGAAGGAACCCGTTCTGCCAGGACCTTCCAGCCAGTTGCAAGAGCGCCACTGCTAGCCTCTTTGCCTAGCTCCAAGGGGTTTCAGCGCGGAAAGGAAACTGAGGCCGGGGGCCGAGGCCGCGCCCCCAGCGTCCACATACTGGATCTGAGTCTCTACGCTTCTTGCAATCCTCTACATTGCCAGTGCGTGCGGGTTAATTTATTTTTATTTTTCGGAGGGGGAGGCGCTCCAGGGTGGGAAGGCGGGGCGCGGAAGGGGCGGGCGATCCCAACGACGCCAAGGGGCCGGAAGCCAATGGTACGCGAGGGGCGTGATCAGGGTTCCTCGCCGGTCGGAAGGTATGTGCACAGCTGCTTCCCATCGGTCGGCTCCCGACTCTCGGGGGTCGCTGGCCTTCTACGCTGCAGGTGGCGTGGGCGCCGCGGCCCCTGAGGCCGAAGCAGTGGAGCTCGGGTCCCGGGGCCAAAGTGGGGAGGCTCAGCTGGGAGGGAGTCCCTTGGTGCCGCTTGCTCGCCAGTGTCCCCGCCGGGCAGGATGGTGGGGCGGGGGTTGCCGGCCGTGGCCTCGTGGGTGTCCCTGCGCCGAGGGTGGGTTCGGCCGGTGGGGAGCCTCGAGGCCGGCTGTGCCTTTTTTCCCCCCTAAAAATACTGTATCAAAGGAGGTGAAGACTCCTTGCGCAGGGCGGGCTGTGGGGCGGCGGTGGAGTCCGGACCCCGAGCCGGCGAAGCCGAGCCGGCCGCGAGCCTGCATCCTCAACGCCGGCCCGGTACGGCGCGCGGTGTCTCTCCCAGCAAAAGTTGCGGGTCGGGGTTGGTACAGTCTCAGGAGACCTCCCCACCTCGCCGTGCGTCGCCGGGCTCCAACTCTGGGCCCGGGTGTGGACCTGAGCGCGCGCCCTAGCCGAGTCTCAGCGCTGAGCGAGTCCCTCCCCGCCCACTGGCTGGGAGGCGGGGGGGGTGCTTTTGCTCCCTCCTGACTAGTCCTCGGAGCCGGGAGCCGGGGGACGCGGCGCGTGTCCACAAGAGTGGCCTGCAAGGGGCCGTGAAGGTCGGCGCCTGGGAAAAGTCTCCACGCTCGGGACCAGGAAAGGGAAATGCATCAGCGGGCGGGAGGGGCAGGGGGCGCGCCAGGAGCCAAGGCCAGCCGTGGGGTAGCGGGGGTTGCGGGCACTGGGGAGGAGCTGGGCCAAATCTTAAGAGTGCTCGCCGGCTCCAGTACCGACCCAGACTGTTTACTATCTGCTCCAGTGGCAGCTTGTGCAAGCAGCCCTGAGGGGACCCGGGGGGCGGGGACACATCCTCTCCACCCACCTCGGGCTCCTCAGAGGCCCCGCCTCCTCTTGTCTTCCATTGGTTGGGCGATACTCCCTTTTTCCCTTCTCGGGTGTGGATTGGGTGGTGTTCTCTAGAGCTCCGCCTATCCGAAGGTCGGGCTGGAGTTTAAGCGGCTAGGATTTTGTGGTGGGTAGGAGTCCTACGCCTGATGTCAGGCGCAGGTTTCCGCCCCTCCTTGTGATAGGCGGACTGGGGAATCCCGCCCTCCCGCAATCGGAAGGGCGCCCCGCACATGGATGAGGCCCGCCCAGCTTCTCCAACTGCCCTCCCGCCCGGAAGTATGGGGCTCCGCGCCCGGTGGGGTGGGATTAGGGGGGGAACGCCGTGAAGGCACACAAAGATTTCTCTGGGGCTAGAGATCAGGAACTAGGGGCGGGGACGGAGGCGGGGGTTGGGGGGAGGAATGAGTGACGCTAGGCCAGTAGGGTGTGGAATGGATTTGGGGGACGAGTAACTCTGAAGTACTGCAGGCGTGGAAAAGAGGTGACTGGTCGGGGCCATGCATTAAAGTTTGGATGCCATAGCTTGTCTGTTCTGCTTGCTGGCGTCCCTTAAGTCCGACAATTCTGAGGACGCTGGACGTGCCCTTAGCTGGCGGTATCCCAAAGCCTGACAACCTAGGGTTGGAGCCTTGGGCAGAATGATTTAGGGTAGCTCGCGCCAGCGGCCATCAGGAGCCCTGAGGCAGCCTAATTTAGGCGTGGGTTGGGGTAGCTATCCAGGTGCCATGCAATCGATGGGAGGAAGGTGGCCTTAGGCCAGCCAGAGTGTCGCGGCCACATCAACTCCGAGCGGTTTGGCCCAGGGTCGCTTGCGTCGGTCTGACTTATTTTTAGAGCTCTGGCACCGACCAGGCTTGGCTCGGTTACCGGGGAGGTTGCTCCCACCTGCCGGCCGCTTATGGAGTTAGCAACTCTCTGTCCGGCCCTCGCGGCTCCAGGTCATCTCTGGAGTCAGAACCACCTGTTGCCAGCGCTGATTTCTACCCTCCTCCGCTGGATCGCCTGGGAGGATTGGTGGACCTAAGTCTGGAAGGATCCTTTTTGCTGGAAAAAGCGGGAACACTGGGCCCGCCCTTTCTCCTGGCGCCATGAGAGCGCCCCCAAAGCAAGACCAGATCGGGTTCACGCCCCATTTGTTAAATAAATAAACGCAACTAGTTATCATAAGTACCTGGTGTATTCATGAAGTTATTCCCTACCCTGAGAAAGCTTAGGGATTGCCACCAACACACTTTGGCCAAGGATGTGGTTGACAGCTCTTCTTTTTTTAATGGGTCTTGTTATGGTGCCTAGTTGACCCAGACCGCCTAGGCGCCAGCGATTTTACCCCCTCATCCTCTTCAAGGGCTGAGATTATAGGCACTGCCCGTGCAAACCCTTTTCTAGTCTTTTAACTCTAACTCGGGAGCTTTTATGCTTTGAGTGAGTGTATCCTTCAGGCTTGTTTCTGCGTCGTTTCTTGAGATCTCTAGCTCTCAGTTTAAGGATGCCTCCCGATCTGTCCGGGAATTCGTGAATGCCTTTCTCCTCTCCACTGCCTCCTGGAGTCTCTCTGGACAGCGGATTCTAGGGGCCGCCCAGGTAGTAATCCCTGCCCTCCCGAGCCTACAAGTTTAGGGAGGGAGGAGCGTGCAGCCTTAGCGGTGGGCTGTATGCAGCTCCTGCGGTTAGTGCTTGGCTTTGGGCTCTAAACCTGAGTTCTGTACTCTGCTTGCTATGAAAGGAGCTGTGATCGTTCCAGGTACTGGTGTTTATGGGAAGGCAGCATGCTTAAATTTAAATATGACGGTTGAAAGGATGAGGTTCCCTTTCATTGTTTCGCTACAGGAGTTCTTCGGGATGGCGATACTCCCACCTTTTCCCTGCCAATCCCAGGGTCTTGAGTCTCTTTGCTGCGCCGCGCACCCCTCCTGTCCAGGGCCTTAGAACTCCGAGCTTCAGTCTCTAGTGTAAACATTCCACAAAAGGACTGCTGAGGCTCAGCCTTCTCGCACGGGGCGGAATCGGCTCCTTCCTGGACGGGAGCCGCGTCCAATGGGGGCGCCACCGGCGCCCAGTTAACCAATCCGACTGTTGCGGGCGGGGCCTGGCCCGGCAGTGTGGTGGGAGGAGCGTGGTTCTCTTACGGACATTTTACCCCACATCGGTTACTTACCTTCCTGGGGCAGTGTGAGAGCCTGAGGTAGCTTCCAATGCGAAGACCGGCGGAGGCGGGAGCCGATTTGTTAGGCCTGTGGTTCAGGCGGTATGGGGCGGGTTATGTGGGGTTAACCAATGAGACGTGGAGAGCTTCCCAGTTTCTTCCAATAACGTTGAGGCTTGGGGGTGGGACTCAGCGTTCCATCTCCAATAGGCGGGGTTGAGTTAGACCGGCTCCCCGCCAATAGGGGCGTGGAGAAGGTGAGCAGCTCCCCCTCCCTTCCCAGCCAAGGGGGAAGGGGCGGAACGTGGGCAGGCAGACCTCAGTGATTGGCTATATTTTTGACGAACGGAGACTGTGTCCTGTAGCGAAGCGAAGCTGGGCCTTCCCTCAGCGGGGCGGGCCTGAGGAGTGGGCGGGATTTCCCGGGTAACAGAGAAGCGGCCGCGGCGGTAGAGGCGGCGGAGACGGTTTCTTCATCTTCCCCCCTCCCCTTTCCCCCTTGGAGTTTCCCTCCCTCCCTCCCTCCCTCCTTCCCAGCCTGGGCACCAGGGCCTGCGACTGCTCCGTCAGCCGAGAGGACGCTGCCAGTCCGCTTCGGCTGGCCTGCTTCAGCGCTGTTCTCGGGCCTCCCCGCTGAGTGCGAGGCTCACGCTGAGGGGGTACGCGCAGCGCCGAGTGGCTGAGGAGCTTTGCGGTGAGAGAACGCTGGGCCGGGTTCGGGCGGCAGCCAGGGTGGCGGGTAACACCGTGCTCGAGGGCGTGTATTTTGGGGGGCTGACCTCCTCGGCTTCCCGTAGAGCGCCGGGCGGGAGGCGTGTGGATGTGTGAGGGGCGGGGGCGGAGCGGCGCGCTCGGCGCGGGAGGGGGAGGAGAGCGCAGACCCGGTGCGCGGAGGGGGCGGGCTCTCGCGCCGCGCTCGGGGGCGGGGCCGGCGCGCGCGTGCGGCTGTGGGGAAGGGGGCGGGGCGGGGACTTCGCGGGCGGGCTTCTCAGACTCCGCCTCCCGCTCTCCTGTGGGCGGGGTCTCGGCGGCGCTGCGCCTGTCGGGTGAGGGGGCCAGGAGGCGGGGGGTCTCTTTCTGCGGTTCCGGGCGCCGCTGGGAGGGCGCTGAGGCTTGAGTCCTCTGCTTCCTGGGATCCGGTTGGCCTGAGCGTGGTACTCACCGCGACGCCCCTCCCCCGTTTACCCCTCCTCTGCCCACCCCCACGTTGGTCGGGAGGCGGTGCTCTGGAAAGCCTGCTGTCCGGTTAACCTGGGACTCGCGGCCCCGAGTCTACCCCGCCCTTTGTCCCGCGGGACTGAAGGACCCTGTTGGCTGGAGCTGTGAAGGTGTAGGAACATAGTCTTGAGGCTGGACTGTGCCTTCGTGGGGTTTGAGGGCTGGAACTGGTGTTTCCCCACTTTGCACGCCAAAGGGTGGATGGCATCATACCACTAGCATAGTAGGGGTTTGGTCACAGCCACTCCTCTCGCTTGTGATTATGGGGCAGAGGTGTGTGGTCGAGGGCAGCTGGTGATGTGACCACGCTTCCGCTATGTTGGTAATGGGGGAAGGGCAGTCAGTAAAGCCCTAAAAATGTGGTCGGGACAAGCTTTCCTGGAGTTCCCTTGATGATCTGTGCCTGTGGCTGTGTGGGGCGGGGCTTCCTCTGCACCAATGAGGTGGTGGATAGCTAGCTAGCTTTGGCCCCTCTTTCAGTGTTTGAGGACTTTAAATTCATTTAGCCATACAGAGGATGTGGAAGCTCCTACCAGTCCTTCACAAGATTGAAATTCATTGCAGGAAGGGTTGGATTTGCATTTTAATCACAAAGCTATTTATAAAAGGCTGTGATTTTTTTAAAATTAATGTTTACTTTTTGTGCTAAGCACTAGTTCTAGTAAACCACATCTCAGCCCCGATATTTAAGTCAGACTTCAAATAGGATACTCTTAATTTCTTCAACACTTGCATTTGTTACTACGTTCACTGTATGGATGGTTTTACTGTATAGGTTTAATTAACATAAATTACAATCCAAGGAAACTACAGATGAGAGTCTTTCTGGTTTTATGTAGTTCTTTTAAACCATCAAGACTACCTTTCAAGGGCCAGCAAGATAGCCCAGCGGACTAAGCACCTGCTTAGACAAGCACAGGGACAGGAGGTTGGTCCCCGGCACCACCCGCCATGCCTGCCCTGTGGCCATGCTGAGCTGGCCACTGAGTCTGGGTTTGGTGGCAAACCTGTAATCCTAGTGCTGGGGAGGCTGAAAACAGGATTATCACTTGGAGTCCAGAGCTGGGTAGTAAGACCCTGTACCAAAAAAAGAAGACTTTTCAGCTGGTCGTGGTGGCGCATGCCTATAATCTCAGCACTTAGAAGGCTGAGCTCAAGACCCCTGAACTGCATAGTGAGACCCTATCT
>NDGN011178447.1:0-16008 GCA_002564285.1 Tympanoctomys barrerae | reverse complement strand
GTCCCCACCCTATGACTGCATGAGGCTTTGGGGGGACAACTAGACACAAACCATAACAGAATGTTAAGGAAATTTTGGGCACTACGTAAAGGAAGATCATTTTGGAGGGTGGGTGGCATTTGGATTGCACAGCTGAGCAGAGCTGCTTCCACTGACAAACTTGTCGTGTGGGGATTGCCAGTGAAGAGCAAGAGGGCCTTGTTTGGAAGAAAGTGGCACGGCCTCGGGAGCACGTGAGAATTGTTTCCTAACTGTGCTGTGGCCTGGTCAGGGATCCCGTTAGCATCCCTCGTGTCCTTCTCTGAGAGTGAGATCTTGGCTGCAGCAGGTGTCCCCTGTTGTAACTGCTGTCTCTGTGCGGAGACTCCAATAGAACTTCTCAGTACTCGGTTCCTTTAAATGGAATCAGTGACTCTCACTTGAACATTTTGCATTAAAAATAGAAGATCACAGTGCTGTCTGAGGTAGTATAGAATGCTGAAATTGCTGTTGGGGTGCTAGTATTTGCTGTGGACTTTAAAGGAGAATTTCTTTCTATCTATTCTAAATGGCTGTGGATAACCATTTGTCTTGGGTAGTCAGTAACCTTGGAAAAGTTTGCCAGTGGAATTTGAGGATTTTGAAAAAAGAAACAAAATGAAATGAATCAAAAGCCCTAAAGAAACAACACTTTATGGAAACTGGGACTTTGGCTTCAGAAGTAACTTAAAAACTCTTGCTAGCAATTAACCACTTAAGTAGGAGGCATGTCCAGTCTGTTAACTGAAAAACTTTTAATTAAATGTACCTGGCTAGGTGTGCTTAAAGGATTTGGCATTGACTTTGGACAAGCATGGGAAATCTATCCAAATATGATTCGCTTGGGTCTTTTCCACAGAAAAAGGTTTAGGGCATTTTCTAATTTTCTAAATTAAGAGTGAGGAATCTATTTGATGGATAGAACGAAGGCCACCTTCACTGTTTGAGAAAGGTTAAATGATATTTACCAGCATTTTTCTTGCTAGGAAATATAAAAGGAACAGAGATCTGCATTCTCGTGGGCTGGCTGGGCCAAGAGATGTCAAGAGAACTCGGGCTCAGAAGCCCTGCAGGAAAGTGTCCATCACGGCTGCTTCTGAACGATGCGCTGAAACCAAAACATGAGAAAAGGGGGAGAGCAGGAAGAATGCAAGCACTTGCCCTCAGCGACACTTGGCTTTTTAATAAAGAGCCCATTTCCTGACACTATGTGAGTGATTTGTCTTGATATAGGAAACACCCTTATGTTGTGTTGTTGATGGTTTTCCTTCTGTCCTCCAAAGCTGACTTTTTGTATGTGGCACTTGGGATGGAGCCCGGGGCTGTGTGTGCTGGGTGGAGCCCTCCCACTGGGCCACAGCCTCGGCCCAGCTTCCAGAACTGAGGAGAAAGGCAACCTGGTGACTTTCGCTGTTCTGGAGGAGATTTCAAAGGGCTTCCTCACCTGCAGTCTTCTGTGTGCCGTTGTCCTGCAGGTTTTTGCTCTGTGTCATGTTTATCGTGACATTTCGGGAGCAGTCAGTGACCACAATGTCCCAGGCTGCCCCATAGCTGTGGAATTCTCGCTGTCATTCCATCACCACATTTTTCAGAAAGCTTAAAGACATGTTTGGTATAATTGAGAAGGTATGTGCGCTAAATGATTAAATCATACTTATGTCCTGCTAAAAAGCCTTAATTTAGTTGCCCTAATAAGATTTAATGGAGTTTGGAGAGAGCCGAGAGGTGTGCAAGGTAGGAATTCGGGGGCTCCGTGGCAGCTTCTGCGGACTGAAATTCTGCCATATGCCAGCTCTGCTTCTAGTTCTGAGAGTTATGCGCTTAAATTCCTGCAGCATTTCCCTGAAGAACCTGCTCTCACCCAAAGGCTAAGTAACTCTTTTTGCAATAATAATAGAGCTGGGGCTTTAACCCAGGTCTTCCTCGGTCCAAAGCACACGCTGGCTCTGCCTCACGCCTTTCCCCAGTTGTCCCCCCGCCTGTCATGTCCGTTGTCGAGCCCCTTGTCCAGTACCAGCACGTCAGTCCCCACTTCCGGCTGAGTATCATCGCTCCACTGTTAGCAGGCTTTGGGGTGGTTTGATTGTGTGTCCAGGTGTGGGAACCACGGGCCGCTTTGTGCAGTGTCGCCTGCCTCAGAGGATGTTCTTGTGCAGGATGGGTGTCAGCAGGCACCAGAGGCAAAGCCCAAAGTGGTGGGTATTTCTGGCTGTAGGAGAAGTCAAAAGAGACTTTGAGAGATAGAGAAACTTCCCTGGACTTGGCAGTGGAGAGCAACTTTGGACTCGAAGCCTTATTTCTTCTCCTCCATATGTGAGTTCACTCAGAAAATGACTCTCACCCAGCCTGGCCTTTCTGATTGCAGCAGAACTCAAGTGAGGCATCAATAGATAGATAAGCTTCCTCGGGCTTCGCAGTTGAGAGCAGTGCTGGCTTAAGGTCCTGCTTCTGGTTCTAGGCCAGGAAAATGTACTTAGGCAATTGTTCACCTCTGGTTGGCACTTGGAATATGCACAGAGAAATCAAAATGGATCACAGAAACCAGCTCCTGCCGGGGCTCTGTCTAGCTGTGGCCTGGCCTCTGTTTCCACATATTGGTGTCTTGTGTGTTAGCATCAGTAAAGATTTGCTCCACTCATCAGCAGACAGCAGGTTGAACCCCTGAGTTGTACCATGCTCCTGTCAGCTCATTCGCTTGCTTTCCTCTTTACCCCCAATACTGAAATAATCCCGATGGAATCAGGGCGGGTTTGAGCAGAACGCCAAAGGCAAAATTAAATTAGAAAAGGTGCCATAGGAATAAGATGGCTAATCTTAGCAGGGGTCTGTGTGAATGCATTTCTGGTCAGTTCATTCTGGTTGATGGAAAGTGTGTGTGTGTGTGTGTGTGTGTGTGTGCACGTCAGTGCATAGTGGGGACAGGATAAATGGGGAAGAAGATCAATTTCTCTGGAGTTACTGGCTAATCTCGTCAATTACTTGGCACATGCATTCATTCATCATGTATGTATTCATTCTTTAAGGAGACAGGCTCTGTGACCCAACTATATGGTGAACGCACAAGAAAAATAGTCTTTACAATAAAAAAGATACTGCCGATAATCCCCCCAAATGCTCCCCTCACTGTGGACACACTTTTGCCATTGCTCTCGCCGCTTTGGGAAGCTGTTCTGGAGGTCTTGTGTATGAGGTTTGATGAAAACCACAGTGCACGCTGCTGTGAGGGCCCCAGCTGAAAGGCAGGCGACGTTATGCCGCGCTCTTATCCGTCTTGCTCGCCGGCTCCACCGCACGGGACCTCTGGCTCTTCCCCAGAGTAGGAGCCACCACGTAAGATGAGTGTTGGGCATCAGTTCAGGATCCAGGCCGCCGCAGGTGTACAACCAAGACATCAGGCAAGAGGACTTCCAGACCTGCTGCCGAAAGTGGCAGGAGCAGTGAGATGGGCGTGTGGAAGCGTTGGAGAACATTTGGAGGGGACTAATGTAATTAAAAAAAAATAGCCACTCATCTCTTTTATCATAAGCATCTCCTTTATTTGGCATTGTCTCTGTATCTGAGACTAATCTAAATTTGAATTTTCTAAGTAAGCGAGCTTGAACTAACCACCAGGAAATGAAAAATCCAGAGTGACAGTGAGGATTTGTGTGAGTTGTGATAGCATGAGGGGTGAATGAGAAACCTGGTAGGAGACCACAGAAGTGGCCGGGAGGGTGAGGATGGAAAAAGAAATCCTGAAGACTTGAGGACTGGATGTGAAACTTGAGTTCCAAGACAGGCAGATTTAGACAGGAGTGAGGGCCTGGTCGGGGGCCCTATGAGCAAGGACCTAGGAGCAGGGCTGTGCTGGATGCCGTGGTAGTGACTGAACCATGCGTGTCACACTGATGGGCACTTGTTGATGAGGGGAGAGAGAGGCAGAGGCAGAGGCCGGCAGAGAAGGCCCTTTTTACTGTTGTCACACTTGTCATGGAGAGCCATAATGGTGCGGAGTCCTGTCTGCCTCCCGCATGATGGCGAAGCTCTTTAAGGGCAGGAACGGCACCTTGGATGTGTTTGTGTAGCTACAGTGGCTCTTACAAGGCTGCAAATCCGCATGCAGAGAGTGTGCAGGCACCAAGTGGGTTCCTGTCTGGATCAAGGGGTGTGGGCCCAGCTCCTGTTTCTCTTCCTTGCTGCCTGCTCCACATCTGACAGCCACAGTGATTTGTTCTTCTAGAAAATGATTAACTTGTTGGGTGGCTCGTCACAGATGTGGTCGGAGGAAGCTGAGGTCACCCTGCACCCCAACGTACTGCGAGAGTGGGGTCCTCATGGTCCGTAGCGAGGGGCGCAGGGCTGCAGAGCTGGTGGGCAGAGGCTTCCTGAAGGTCCCCTCTGGGCTCCATGTTCTGCTTTTTCAAGAGATGAGTGAAAAGAATCCTAAAGACTGTCTTTCAGAGGGTGCAGTTTAGCAGATAGACAAGTGAGACGCCCACTGCTGCCGCGGTGGTGAACCGAAGAGTATCCTGGCAGTCCAAGTAAGCTGCCTGAAACTTGGTTTATTTTTGTGGGTGAAGGTGGACTGGGTGATCTCTAAAGATGCCATGATCTTGAATTTGAACAAAAGCTCAGTGGGCAGCAGGGTCCGGAACTCTGAGGAACACTCACTTAGCGCCTCCCCCACTGGCGGGATCTCTGGGTGGGGCGGGAGTGGGGGCGAGGTGGTCTTGGAAGGTGCCGAGCAGGATGTGGTTAGGAGAAGGACTGCGTCGAGGTGTGGAAAAGGCAGCACAAGGGCCTGGCGCCTGCATGGTGTGGCCCTGAGGCTGCGTGTGGAGTCGGGGCCTGGAGAGTGGCCGGGAAGGTGCTTTCAGGCAGAGCCCTTGAGAACGTGGGTGCCTGCCTCCCGAGCTCTCAGTGGCACTGTGGCTGGGATCCTGGAGACTGATGTGGCACCTGGGGAGCTTCGGGACTTGTAGATGGGCGCCTCTAGGACTGAGTGCTGAGGGCTGATTTGGCCTCTGGCAGCTCCACCTGCTTTCAGGGCTGCCCGAGACCAGCCCTCGGCTTCTCCTGGGGCTGCAAGCGCTGTCCAAGCAGGGAGACCAGCAGCTGCCCGTGGCGTCCTGGTCCACGCTGGCGCCGAGCAGCTGCTGTGCAGGTTGTGTTATTTTAGCCAAGTGTAACTCACAGAAGTTTGTGTTTTCTCTGCGCAGGTGGGTCTGCCAGGGCCCCCTGACCCGAGCGGTCTGTCCCCACATCATGTGGTCACACAGCCCAATTAGGAGGGACCAGGGCAGCAGCCCACTTAATTTTATGCGGTTAACACCTAACCCTTGGTTTTCTTGGCAGAGCAAAGGCGCCGGCCTTTTGGCCCCTGCTGGTCTGGTCAGCAATTACCCCGTTATTAAAACTAAATAATTGCCTCAATTCCTGTCCTCAGAGCATCCGAGTCTCACTGCAGGCTGGTTTTCATCTCAGTTGCAAAGCTCTTCCACGTAGAGCTGGGTTGTTCGTCCCTCAGGTGGGGCCAGCAGCAGTGGCTCCCCGAGGGCCACACCCTGGGCTGCCTTTGCTTTCTGGTGTCCTGTGTGTGTTCTGCGCCCCCGGCCACACCGGGCCACGTAGCTGCCACCTGTTGTCTGCCTGCGCGCCTGCCTGCGTGGAGGATTGCGGCCTTATTGTCAGGGGAGTGGGGCTTTCCTTTGCTTTCTCTTGGCTGGATATTGCTTGCAAATGCAGCTGCTTGAAATTCAGTTTGGGGGTGTGAACTTTCCCTCTTTCTCTCTGTTTTCTTTCTTCCGAGTTCCTGTTTCTGGTGAGATAGCTGTTCTTGAGCTCCGTTCCCGTTTTCTCTGGGAGAGGTCTTGCTGCACGGGTGTGTGCCTGGTGCTCCTCCTGCAGGTTCTCACTGCTGCCTGGGTGCCTGCCGCGGCTGCTGAGGACAGGGGAGAGTTAGGGTTACAAGTCGTCCTTTCTTTGACTGTCTGCTGGGCTGTAGCTCTTCAGCCCCGTGCGGGCGGAGCTCACACTAGGCAGGGATGTGAAAACAGGGCACTCCCAGCCCCAGAAATAATTGCTGCTTGGAATGGCCTGTTGGGGAGCTGCATGCTGAGCAAGGCTTTTAGACTAAGCCCCAGCGATGGGTGGGGAGTGGTGGGGGAGAAGGGGTCTGTGATCAGTGTTTTATGGCAAGGAAAACACCTGTGTGCATGTGCAGTAAGAGATTTAATTAGGCCTTTGGTGTGTTTCTGCCTCTCCGCTGCAGTGGCTGTGGTATTATTCGATTTTAACTACTTCCAGAGGGCATTGATCTTTAACCCAGATTCATTCCTGGCCATTTTTAAATTGATATGGGTGGGCGGGCAACTCCAATGAGGGTTACTCCCGCCTCTCCTTGTGGCTGGGATCTCATTCATTTGCTCCTTCTCTCAGCTGTTGGATACACGCTTATTAAATGGCTGCCAGATACATGGTGTGGCCAGCTCAGAACCATGATGGTCACAGGAAAGATCTGGGGGGGCCGCTGCCTGCGCTCTTGTTCTGCAGAGAAGGAAACTCAGAGTCCATCTTGCCTTCTCAGTGCCCCTCTGATCCCGGCCTTGGGATGGTGTTTCTTCTTACTGTCCTTCCTGTGCCTCATTGGTTTAAAATGACAGTCTGACGTGCTGCTCTTCAGGGGCTCTGTGGTACTGGGACCCCGCTGCAGGGGCTGGGCGCCCGTCCCTCCCTTGTCCTTTTTCCCAGGCTGCTGTCCAGCCGAGCTGCCCTGTTTGAGCCTCCCATCCCCTGGGGCTGGGCGGGGCCATCTGCCCCGTAGGGCTCCAGGGTTGGTCCCAGACAAGTCTTTCTCCTGTAGAAGCAGCTGGTGCCAGGAGAACTGGGTTCGGCTCTCAGGTTCTAGGTTATGGCCTGAGCCGTGTCCCCTAGAATTCATATGTTAAGTGGTAACCCCAGGACCTCAGAATGCCACTTTGGCTTTGGGCTCATTGCCCGTGTGGTCAGTTAAGCTGAGGTCGTGCTGGAATAGATGCAGGATGGCGGCTGTCCGAATCACAGGGGAAGGATGGTCACAGACAGACACGTGCAGGAGGAGGCTGAATGCCACAGGGGAGATCAGGGTGGGGCATCTGCAGCAAGGACATCCGAGATTGCCAGCCAGCAGCCAGAAGCTGGCAGGAGGCGTGGAGACAGGCTCTTCTTCGTCACAGAGCAGCTCTGCCCACACCTTGATCTTGGAGTTTTAGCCTGCAGAACTCTGATACAATCAGCGTCTGTGCTTGAAGCGCCCAGCTTGCCGTACACTGTCACGACACTCTTAGCAAACTAACAGGCTCCGAAGGCCTGAGAAAGTTCTGTGCTGTGAGAGGTCAGAATGCTCCTCCGGAGAGGGGAGAGGGCAGGGAGGAGCTGCCCTGCCACTGCCACCCCCACAGCGTGTGATCTGAGGGAGCGGATGAGTGAGCTGAACTCATTGCACAATTAAGGCAAACCATGAAGGCTTGCTTGCACAGCTGAGTGAGTGGTCTTGGAATCCTGGACATTTGTAAACTGTAAGATGTAATCTATTTTAAGGGGTTTCTGCACAAAATCCTCTCACAAAGAGAAAAAGCTGGACAATATTTAAATTACTGAGCTGTAATTTCGTTAAGGGGTAACTTGGATACATCTTCTTGGCAGATTTACTAGATTTTGCCTTTATCTGAGTCATACCCCTTGACCTTTCCCTGAAGTACACGAGTGTCACTGTTTGAGCTCCGGCTCAGGCCTCGCCTCTTAGGGATTTTCCTTCCTGCTCCTGGGCATAAATAGGCGCTGCTGTCCTTTGCTGTAACTGACCTTGCTTTATGCTGTCTATGCTGATGTGTTGAGGCAGCACATGATCCAGAGAGGGCCTGGGGCTGCCACCGAGGGCTCCCTCGTGCGTGGGGGCTTGAGGAGGGGCAAGCAGATGATATGGCTATGAGTGGGCCGGACAATTTCAGATCCGGGAAGCTTCTATAAAGAAAACAGAACACAGCCATATATTGGAGAGAAGCAGCGGCAAGCTGGAGATCAGGGGGCCAGAAAGGCCTCTTGGAGGGGCAGTAGCTGCTCTGAGACCGAAAGGCGTGGGAAGTGTTAAGCATGCAAGGAGCTGCAGGAAGGGTATTCCAGGGGGAGGAAGGAATGGAGTGCAGAGACATGGAGAGAGCCTTCTCCTGGCATGGCCAGCTGGGGAGGTTGGGGAGTGCAGCTGTGGGACAGAGAAGGGGCTGAATTTGAAGAAGTTGGCAGGAGTTAGGTCACTATAGGCCTGGCTCCCGGCCAGAGAGTGAAGTCTCTGCAGAATGGGTTTTGCAACCTTTGCCACTGTGTCACCTGTCACATCCTCAGAGCGAACTGAATACGTGAACACCCGCAAGCGCCTGTATGCATGTGAACATGGTACTTGGACATCATTAAACAATGGCGCCCATTTGCCTAAGGATTGCTTCTGGGAAAACTGCGACCCGGGACATAGCAAGAAGCGGTACACAGGTAGACAAATACAATTCAGAGATAGGATGCCACAGGTTTTGTGTGCTAGGTGTATGCATTCTTCTTAGAAGATACTGCCTTGGACTTTCGTTCAGTCTGTTAACTCTCACTGTACATATGCTAGAATAATTGTGCTGTGCATGTTCTCAAGTCCTCGCAAATTGAGATCAAGAAATTATCCCTGGGAGGGAAGCCCGGGTGGACAACCGACAACAGAGAGAAATCCAAAGATCCCACCCTGACCTGTTGGCAGACAGACTGACAGGCGAGTAGATACCAGAGGAAAATCATATGAAATAAAACAGAGCTGAGAGTGCAGCAAGCTCGTCCAGGGAAGGCTGTTAATTCAGAGACCATCTGAAGTATCACAGTAGACCTAAGACATCTCCTGTGGTGACACAAGCTCTTTCCAGGGAAGATTCTGAAACACTGTGAGAAGGGTTACGTTGTGCTGCATTTGTTTCTTCTAACACTACAGGAAGACCTGGATACGATTCTAGAATAATTACTATTTGAGGTGGTTAAAATTCAAAAACAAATTCAGTACTTCAGGATAAGCTTCATTTATCTGGGAAATGTACTGCTATTGAATACTACCTCCCTGAATGATGCCAAATAAATGAAAATGTGATTGTTTAGCCCTTTGATCTTCAAAAGCCTCAGTACAAGTGCTGGATGATTTCCTGTGACCTCCCAATCAGAGCAAGGAATTATTATTTCTTTTTTTTCTCTTTCCTGAGAGCCAGGTAGGAAATGACAAGCAAACAATGACATTATTAGTGGCATTTTAATGGGGCTCAGGGAGGGAAGGAGTCAGCAGAGGCCCGCATGAAATATTCATGGTGTTTTCCTTCTCGCCTCCTCTCTCGCTGGGTACGCAGGAAGAGCATCATGCCAGAAGCCCTGTTAAGGATGCATAGAAGGGGCTCTTGCCGGCCTCTCCTGGGCCTGTAGGGGAGTGGTAGGTGAAGCGCTTCTGTTCCCTGCCGCACGCCCAGCCTTTTCTTTTCCTGGAAGTGTGCTTTTCCAGGCTGGAGGCATATCTGCTCCTTGCAGAGCACCTGGGATCTAAGTGGCTGTTGGCAGTCCCTCCTCCCTTGGAAATTAGAGGACAGTGTTGAAGATGCAAATTCCCTTGTGAAGGTTTTGAGAGATAGGGTGTGGGCTTCAACAGATTCGCATCACTGAAGTGAGAAGGAAAATGGGGGCCAGATGGGCTGGTACAGGGTGCCTCTCGGTGTTGCCTGCAAACTGTTGACTGTCAAGAGATGAGGTCTGGGGCTGCCAGATAGCTCAGCAGACTAAAACACCTGCTTAGACAGAGCACAGTGGCTGGGGTTCGATCCCTGGCATGCCGTGCCAGCCCCGCTCCCAGGTGTGCTGAGACGTGATTGAGACTGGGCGTGGTGGCGTGTGCCTATAATCCCAGCAATGGGAGGCTGAAAATAAGAATCACTATGAGTCCAATCTACATAGTGAGATCCTTTAGACTCTATCCTAAAGTATAAAAACAAACAAATAAACAAAACTCCAAAAAAAAAACCCCACAAAGAGTAGAGGTCTGTCAGAAGCACTGGTTGGCATCTTAGTGACAAACTGCATCTTGGTGGCTTCTTTTTGTCTATTAATGTCCCTTGTGGATACATTGGCCTATGTGTGACCTGTGCTCCTGGGTGCAATTTTCTATGGAGACCCTTCCGATGCTGTCTAAACTTCAGAAACCAAATTTTCATACAATCGGAATCCTCTGCAATAAGAGCCCCCCCCCCCCCGCAGGGTTCCACCTCCTCTCTGTGTGCCGTGTCCCCTCCTGTGGGTTGTGGTGCTTTATCCCCAGCAGTTGCTCTTCTTGCCACATAGATCCTGTGCATCCTTTTGGCCCATTGTTGGACCAGAGGGGTCTTCTCATCCTTCTTGGCCCTTGCTGCCAGACCATTGCCTTGGTGCCTGTCCATCTGGCTTATGTCCAGTGGTGTGTAGGTAAATGTTTAATAAATAGTTCTCTAAGCAGAGCAGGCGAGTGCCCCTCATTTGTAGCCTCTCCTCATTTACATAGTGTAAATACCCTGACTGTGGTCGGCTTCACGCTGGCCACCGGCTGTAACTGAATGCAGGTTGTGAAGCGGTGTGGACAGCTGGCTTTCTCCAGCTCAGACCAGCTCTCTCCAGCCCACACACCAGTGTGCTGCCCTGGAGTCCTTGCACAGCTGTCTTACCTCCCCGGCTACGGTGCAGACCTTAACAGGGCTCGTTGCTGGCTTCACACTTTTGTCTGGAAATCTATGAAAAAATATCAGTGCTGAGAGTCTAGCCCTAGAGACCCAACTGGGCAGGTTGTGGGAGGGGTTGGAGCTTGGTATTGTCAAGAAGCTTCGCAGGTGGGCTTAATGCATAGGCAGGATAGAGACCCGCTGTATTAGATGCAGAGAGGACATTTTATGTCAGTGCTTCTCCAAGCGTGGTCCTTGGGCCAGTGGTCTCCACCTCACCCTGGGAGTTGGTAGAAATGCTAATGTTGGCCTTCCAGATATGCTGGATGAGAAACTCAGAGGAATGGGTTAGGCCAGCAGGCTGGTTTAATAAGTCCTCCAGGTGATTCTCGTACATGCTAAATTTGAAAAACACTATTTTACATCTTCTGAATCCTTATTAGAACTAAAGACAGTTATAGGCACGCAGCTGTGCCCAATCAACACTTGTTGATTAAAATCTCTCAGGGAGTATATTTTTATGAAGCAAGCTATTTTTTCCTCTTTGTGAGAGAATTTAGTGCAGAGTACCTTAAAATAGAGCTCTCTTCTTGCATCTTGAATCACGTGGTTTACAAATATTCAAGGATCTGACATTTAACGTTCATTCAGCTATGCAGAAATACTTTTCATATTAAAAAGTACAGTGGAATTCATGCATTCGGTCTTTGTTCAATCGATGTATATTGCTGGGTAGAAATGATTTGGCGTTAGCTCATCTCCCGCGTGGCGGCCACCCAACGGGCCCGCAGGAAGGGTGCGGGCTTTTGCGCTTGCTCTGCGCCTCAGACCTGAGCACGCTGGTGGTAGACGCTTCGCCAGACTTGAATTTTCTCATAGTGATTAATATTTACATCGAGTTTCCTGCTTTAACCTGACACAGAACATCAATCAAAAACTTATAATAAACTCATAAATAATGATGAAAGTGATACATTTTCTCATTATATTCAGAACAAAAAATTAACTGGAAACACATTGGTCCCCTCTAGTACTTGTATTTTTTAAGCAGCGGGTGGCATAGCATGCATATAAATCGTCTGAGGACCCGCTAAAATGCAGATCTCGGCGAGAACAACTGCAGGACCTGGAATCCCAACTTCAGGCAGAGTCCAGCAGCACCTGCGCTGACGGTCATGTCCTCCCCGCGGACTGTGTGGGAGGCTCTTGGGGTCCAGCTGTTGTGGTCACCTAGGAAGAGGAATGGAGCGTGAGAACCACAAAGGCAGTTATTGGCAAAAGGGATCACAGAGAAGATTTAAAACCATTAAAAATGAGCAAGAACTTTTCGTTTTACACATAACGAGGCACTTGGCTTCCCGATGCGGTAATGAGAATCAAGTCAGGGTAATTTGTGGTCACGAAGGAGGCACGTCTCGCCTCGCAACGTGATCAGCTGTTAGCTTCCCAAAGCACTTAATTGTTCTGTGTTGCTTAGGCTGTTGTAGAACATCTTTTTTTCAGAGTGTTTAAGACCCATCCAGCAGGTTTTAGGAGTATATTTTCTGCCCTCTTCCTGTGTCCTCTGCTAGGACCTTTTCTTTCAGTAGATTTCTGACTCTGTGAAGTCTGGGGCTTCTTGAACTCCTTTTGTCAGTGTGTGTGGAAGGGAAGGGACGGGGGATAGGAGGTCTAGGGGTCAACTCTTATTTGTGTGGCCAGAGCCTCCAGAGCCAGATGCTGAAATGGCATCCAGGGTTTACATAAAGAAAACGATTGTTAAATACACGAGGGATTTGTGGGTAGTGCTTGTATGCTGAGTCTTTGCGGGGAAGTTGAGAAGGGCTTTGCCTAAGAGGGGGTCAAGGTTACCTTCCGAACTGTGGCCTGAGTGAAGAGCTCTAAGAAGCTTGCTTGGCTTGCTTGCCCAACATCCAGTAGAGTTGCTCCTTTAGGTGGAGGTGGACCGCTAACTTCCAGGCTTCCAGAAGCATGAGGTTTTTACAGTGCCTACTCCGAGGCACTTGACTGCAGAAACCTGAAAGGCCTCACCCTGAAAGGTGGCAGGCAACGCCTCTTTTTAGAATTATGATCCTCTTCCTGCTCCTTAAATTTTTGGTCTGCTAGAGCTTGCCTGTAGCATAAGAGATGGCCAGTAGGTGCCAATCCCTGAATTGCTTTCCTAGTGTAGTTGGTCACACTGGGAGAGAGGAAGGATGTGGGGTCCTAGAACCCGAAGAGTTGACTGGATAACCAGAGTTTGCACTTGAGCCTAATGCTGTCTTCAAAAGAGCCCTGTGAACGTCTCCTCCTAGCTGAGCTTGGATGGTGACAGCGGAACGTCCTGGGTGTGGCTCCCTCCAGAGCTGCTGCAGGCTCCACGCCTGCTCTGCTGTGGTGGTGCTTCCTGCACCTCTGAGAGCACAGCCGGCGTCGCAGTGCACTGGAAAGGAAGGGAATCTGCAGCGTTTTATCGCTCCCGGCTGATTTTATTTTCTCTTTGAGCCAGAGTCTCGCTCTGCAGTTCGGGCTGGCCTCAAGCTCACTTTGTAGCCCAAGCTGGACTTGAACTCCAAGTGATCCTCCTGCCTCAGTCTCTCGTGCGCTGGGATTATAGGCATGCACCACCATGGCTTCCCAGGGTGATTTTATGTGGGTTAAAATTCGGGAATTACTTAGAATAGTCCCTCTTGTTCTGGGGCAAACAATAGGCACATCTGATTGGAGTTTCAGTCACGAGGAGCTTTAAAACAGGAATATTCTGAGAAATCTGTTACATTTTAAAAAAGTACACTACTTTTTCTCTCTGCAAATTACGTTTTAAGTTCAAGTTTTATTTAAAGAAAAGCTGAGCTTGAGATGGGTCCAGGTAAAATGGGAGAAGAAACTTTTGATAGAGAGGAGATATTATTGTTGCCTAATTTTTTGTTAGGAGCCAAGAACACCCTTTGTCTGTGCCGGGGCCTGGGAGGACGGCTGGGGCTCTGCACTCTTGTGGAGCTGGTGCACCTGCTGAGCTGCCGCTGCTGGCTGCTTGCTGTTTAAGCCTCATGGTCAGGGCACACCCCTTAGTCCCGCCAGTCCAGTTTTCTAGGCCAGAGGCATGTGCTGGCTCTGCTGATTGGAGGTGCTCCTCCTCCTGTCTGAGCTGGGCTGACCTGGGGCAGAGACACGGGACTGCACACACAGAGCGGGCAGAGGCCTCGGCTCGGGGGAGAGGCGGCAGAGCAGAGTGTGGGGCATGCGCCGCAGGCAAACCCCAGAGGTCTGGGTCCTCTCTGCACAACTCCTGGTTGTCCTTTGTCCCTGCCTTGCTTCTGCCTGTCCCCTGTTCTCCTGCTGTTTTCCAGCTTTCCTGCATGACAGACAGCATGTCCGAGGACCTATTTACTTGCACCTAGGAAGTGTCTGGGTCTTACTATTAGAAAAGCGGGGTCCTCTGTGGGGGTGAAGAAGGGCCCTGACTCGGGGACAGCAGAGGGCAGCGACGCCTCCAGGGTGCTCAGCCCCTGTGTGAGGGGGGCCCTGCCAGCCTGCCGTGCACAGCCAGTGCTGGCTGGCTCTGGAGGCCCTCGCAGGAGCTGTGTCCCTAGGGCCGCTGCTTTGCTTTCTGGCCGTGGGTCCAGCACTAAGTGTCAGCACTCAGCTGTCTGGAGTGCTGTGGTAGAGCCACTCTGGGTGCAGTGCTGGGGGGGTGCCGGCACAGTAGGAGACGTGCCAGTGTGGGCAGGGGCCTCTGAGCAGGAGCTGGGGTCCAGGTGGGAGGCAGCGGGTGTGGAAGAGGTGTGCGTGCATTGCCAGGACCTCGCTTTGGCACACGTGGGGGCGGGGCCTTCCGTTTGGCTTGTTGGAGCAAGGGGCTACACACTAAGAGTTGGCACCAGGGCGCCCCTGGACATCTGGAGAGAGCCAGAGGCATTTAGCTTTCAGGGCCTGCAGCAGGACCGAAGCGGGGTCTTTTCACTGTGAGAGTCCAGGGAGGTTGCTGAAGGCGGGATGAAAAGGCATGACTCACCCCACTTGTGGAGTGGGTTGTGAGTTTGGTGACTGCTTGATATCACAGAAAAATAATTTTTTTTGTATTTTAGGGAAGGGTGTACAGGGTGTTCAGGGTCTTGCTACTAGATCAGACTCAGTAATCCGCCTATTTACAGCCCCCCAATTGCTGGGATTACAGGCGGGCGCCACCATGCCCAGTCTCAATTGCAATCTCAGCGTGCCCCAGGAGCGGGGCTGGCACAGCAGGCCTGGGGATTGAACCCTTGGCCCCTGCACCTGCTTGCAGGAGCTTTAATCCACTGAGCTACTTGGCTGGGCCAGAAAAATAATTTTTAGGAGAAAAATTACTTCTCAGAATAATTTTTGAGAAACATAAAGAGGCTGGATTTACAAGTCTAAGGAGGGGAGAGATGGGGCCGAGAGTGTGAGAAGGAGGGGGAGGGAGAGGAGATTCTAGGAGTGATGTAGGGGGTGTGTTTCTGCAATCTGACTGGTCCTATACCTGGCAATTGAATTAGAATATGGACCATTTACATGCATTTGAGACAGAGGCATGACCAGCTTTTGTTGTAAGGAAGTATAATTTAAGGCGGTGAGTATGGGCCTAGACTAACTGTGTCTTTTAAGAATTATTTTGGAGCGAATTTCCTGAGTAAATTTTGTGTCCTGAAGCTGTAGTTTTTCTTCAGAATTATGGCTTTAAATTATGGCTTTTGTTGTGTCTTTTCTACCTATTTTATCTCTTTTATCTTACCTTAGTGTTAGGGATTTTGTCTAGATGTCCCCTCAAAGCCTCATGTGGTCATAAGTGGGGCTTTTTCAGAAGTGGTTGGATCTAGAGTGTGTGATGCTGGGATTGATTCATGATGCAATTGTAGGATTAACCATGTTGGGATTAAGGGTGTGTGATTGCTCAGGTGGTCCACTGATTGGTTTGGTATCATCCTACACTGCTAGCCCAGGTAGAATTTAAAGGGGCAGAAGGAAGCTGCTATCGTCACTTGCTTACTGTCTTCTGTCCGCCACGAGCTGTTTGTCCTCTGTGATGCTCCTCTGTCATACCACACTGCCTTGGAGTCACCTGATTACTGACTGAAACTTTTACAAACTGAAAGTTAAATAAACTTTCCTCTCTTGTGGGTGTGGCATATATGTCTCAGAAACAAGAAAAAGTAACTGAGACAGAATTTGGTACCAGGAGTGGGGCTATTCCAGCGGCTGTACCTGGTACCAGGAGTGGGGCTATTCCAGCGGCTGTACCTGGTACCAGGAGTGGGGCTATTCCAGTGGCTGTACCTGG
>NDGN011178431.1:0-10321 GCA_002564285.1 Tympanoctomys barrerae | reverse complement strand
TAAGTCATCTTATAATTCCTTATATGTTATGTATCTTGTGTTACTATCTGTTCCTTATATTATGTTCTGTTCCTCTAAGTAAAACCCTGACCAATACACCTGGCAAGCTCAAGGGCCTGAGTTCAACCCCTGGTTCCACCAAAAAAAAAAAAAAAGAAGAAGAAGAAGAAGAGAGGAGAGGAAAAAAAGAAGTGGGAAATGGAATGAAAGAGGAGGGAGGAAAAGAAGGAGGAAGAAAGAGATAGAGACAGAGAGACAAAGACAGAGAGACAGAGAGAAAGACTGACTGGGGGTACTCTTCCTGGGCTGTTGATTCCGGGCAAGGGCCTTGATCTCTGAGTTCGTTTCCTCCTGTACTAAGTGGGAATGAGAGATGGCAATAAGGGATGCTATAGGAACTGTGTGTAAACCAATCCACATATCACGATAGCTCAGTGCTGTGCCTGGCACTGGGCAGGGCTCAACAAAGGGATGTTGTTGCTTTGCCCATTCAGTGCAGGACGTGCACTAAGAGAAGCAAGCAGGGAGCCTCCCTGGGCCAAGGAGCAGTAAACCAAGGATCTAGTGTCACTGTCCCCACCTTGGGCGCCTTTGGCACAATTCTGTACCCTTCTGGACTCTGGGTCCTCTCCCACGTCTGACGCCGGCCGTCTCCTCCCCAGTGGCCCTCCCAGAGGCCGAGCTCTACTTTATGGGGCCTCATCCCAAATCTCCAGCCTCCACTCACCTCGCCTGTGCTGGGAGCTCCTGGAGGCCATGCACACACCAGCTGCGCAGATGGAGGCTCCTAAGGCACCAGGATTGCAGCTACAACCTAAGTCAGCCCGAGGTTATGGCTAAAGAGGAAGAAAATCCCCCAGCTCCCAGGCACCCTATGACAAGGCTCTTCCTTGCTTTCTACTGTGAAAAACATCCACCAGAAACCCTAGAGATTTGCCAGGTCCTAAGCCCTTCAGTGGCTGCTGGACACCCCCAAAAGACAGGCCCAACCCCTGAAAACTCAAAGATGTGCAGTGGCCCTAGCCCTACACACACCTACCACAAGCTGAACCCTTCACAGCCTCCTCAGTCTCTTTCAGGATCAGTAAATGGAACTGATCCAAGGACCCCCATGATCTCTGCTCTGGCTATATGTCACTTTGCTCTTATTTGTTATGTTCTCTGCAATCCTTTATTTTATTAATTTTACAGAGTCACAATTCAACAGAAATGCTTGACATTTCTTTTAGGAAACGTAGACAGTGGCCCCAGTGGACCAGCCTCTGAGATACGTCTCCAGTCATGGATGGGCTCCTTCCTCCCGGCCAGCCACCTCCCATGAACTCTCTGCCATGTTCTTTCATTGAGGTCCAATGCCCAGGGAGGCTTGGGGCACAGCACAGCAAGGCCGCACTCAGGACCTGCATGTGCCTCTCTGGCAGGGCTCCCACTGAGGCAGCTGCTGGGGACAGTGGCAGGAGATCAGCCCTCCCCTCTAAGGATTCCAGCAGATTCCTAGGCACACAAGAAAAGAGCGAATTCCTGATCAACTCACCATCATTCAGTAGGCAGTGACCAGTAGAGGGAAGGCAGGACTCCAGACCGCTTTCCCAGATGTTTTGGCCTCTCCATTCTCAGCAGAGGACACCACTGTCACCAAAGAGCAATCCCAGTGGCTGAGTTCTCTTGTTACACAGAGCTGCCCCTCCATGCTCTGGCCACAACATCGTCCTCTCATGGGACTCCGTGCACTCCCTCTCCTGCCTGACACCAGCAGCTGCAGACACTCAGCAGGATGCAGGGGTAGCTGGGAGCCAAAGGCAAAGCTCCAAGGACTGCCCGCCCTGACCTCACCCTGCACCGTCATCCTTGCCCGGTGCCCTGAGAGCAGCTGTTGTGCAAATCCTCTGGATGCAGGAGGCCATACAGCAGCTCAGAGATGACAGGAAATGGTGAGATGAAGGGCAGGGAACTGATCGTGTGCCAGCACTTTCCCAGCAGGGGGTCGACAGACGCAAACAAGGCAAATAAGATTTCTGCCCTCATGGAGCTCACACTCTAGCAGGGAGGGAACAGAAAGAAGAATCTAGGAAAACTGAGATAGCATCCTGGGTTCTGAGGAGCCTAATTCCTGACGGGAAGCTTGCAGATAGTTTCATTGAGAAGGTGAAATTGGAACAAAGTGCTGACACAGGTGAGCTTCAAGGTCTGACTTGTACTGGCTTCCTGGCCAAGCCCAAGAAAAAAAATCAAGAAAGGCCAGCCAGATAGCTCAGCAAACTAAAGCACCTAAGACCAGAATTCGATACCTGGCGTGCCATGCCAGCCTCGTCCCGAGGGCGCGCTGAGACCGTGACTGAGACTGGGCCTGATGGCATGTGCCTGTAATCCCAGCCCTTGGGAGGCTGAAAACAGGAGGATCACTACGAATCCAATCTATGTAGTGAGACCCTGTACTAAATTAATTAATTAATTAATTTAAAAAATCAAAAACTTTCAAATATTTTTTTCCTCTGCACCAAACCCTCTGTTAGTGAAATGAGGAGCTACTCAGAATTGTACAGGTTTGGCACCCCAGATAAAATACAGAATGCTTGAATAGATTTGAGTTTCAAGTAAATACAGGATACCTGAGTAAATTTGTGTTCAAGTAAACACAAAGAATATCCTATTCAAGATGAATTAAATATAGTGTAAGTAGGTCCCATGCAACATATGGTATATGCCTAGAAAAAAAATCAGTAAATGCGTATGTGTGTAAGTATGTGCGGCTCAAGCTGGCTTCAAATTCACAGTCCTTTTTTCCCAGCATCCCGTGTGCTACAGTTATAGACATGAAATGTTCTGGGTTTGTATTTGCTAAATCGGGCAGCCTGACTACGTGGGACACAGGAATGGACGGGAGCGAAGCACCTGTCAGAGCTCAGGATCTCTATCCCTTGCCTTGTGGCCTCACTCAGCCTCAGTCTCCCAAGGGCAGGACCACAAGGCATCTCCAGATTTTGATGCAACCCAGAGCCCAGCCTGTGCGCATGCCCTTCTCACAGCCTCAGAGGAGAAGGGATGTGGTAGCTGCTGTCTGGATGCTGAAAGCCCGCCCCAAGACCCCTGTATTTATGGCTTGGTCCTGAGGATGGCACTGAGGGAGACTCCAGGGCCAGGAGCTCCCTAGTCTTAGGGAGGCTTCAGCCAAACGCCCAATGGGAGGAGGTCCAGCTTCACACCTAGCTGTGGTAGGTGCTCAGAAATTATGTTATTTGTGCTCCATTATCTGAAAATCTATCTTTTCCCCTTCACCTGAAGATTAACCAGTCTTCTTCCCAAAGCTTCAATCAATCCTTGAATAGTGAGCTGAGCTAAATTTGACCTAAATTCTATTTTACCCTCATTGACTAGGAAGGGCTGGCCCTAGGCTCTTCCACACACTGACAGTATAAGTGCAGGAAAAAAGTAACATTCTTCTTTAATTAAAAAAAAAAAAAAAACCTACTTCAGGCTAAAGGAAATAATATAGAAAGCAAAATACCTGAAAGCTCTTGGCCGGTTGGGGAAGTGGTCCCTTAAAAACATGGGGTAGGAAGAGAGACGTTGGGTCCTCCAGTGTCTGCGGCTTTGGACATGCTGGAAACAGCTGGGCCATCTCAGCTGGCCACAAGCACGTGGTTTATTCTCTGGGGTAAAGTCAGTAGCCCAAGTGGTCTGTCCTCAATTATCTGTCATCTTGTGACTTCTCTGGGCTGAGATAACTTCAGGGTGAGGAATAGAACCTGGGGCCAAAGGAAAGGGAAGAGAAGGGGCCCTGACTATCTACAGGGTCGAGCTAGAGGAAATCCTGGGTGTGTGGCTGTGCCGATTCTGATAGCTACTCCAACATAAACAACTACACCCAAAATGTAGTAGCTTAGAATGACTTCATTCAGTTTCTTGGGTGCTGCTGGCTGACTGGACTCACTGGGCAGCTGTCCCTCGGGCCTCTGCAAATAACGGCAGGAGCATCATGCGTCTGAATCCTGCACTGGGCTGGGAGCCCCAAAGGCTTCCTCATGCCCATTTCTGTAACAGAAACCAAGAACGCTTCCCAAAGACTTCATGCACTCACAGGTGGGGCTTGCGGAAGGCGACTGGACCTGGGGGTGCTGCATTCATCAGGGGAGTTGGCTACTGTTGAGCTTAGCAGCTGGGTGTGCTGCTGGAAGGTGGGGGAGTCTGGCTGGAAGAGGCGGGCCACAGGGAGGGGCATAATACCTCCTCCCTGGCTCCTTCTTTTCCCTCTCTCTGCTTCCTGGTTGTTAAGACATGAGTAACTTCCTCTGCCCCAGGCCCTTGTTTGAACCTGTCCAACATGGGCTGATACTTCTGAATAGTGAGCCAAAGTAAATCTCTCCTACTTTAAATTGCAGGCGTTTGATGTTTTGCTCAAGCCATTAGTAAAATGACCAACACAGATTTTGGTACGGAGAGTAAGGCCATTGCTGTGACTTTACCTGATCATGTGACTTAGAAACCTTTGGAGCCTGTTTACAGAAATAATTTGAAAAGATATGGAGATGTCAGCTAAAGAAGCCCTAAAATGCTATAAACTAAGCTTGATGGGTGACTCTGGTCAGGGTTAGAAGGCCAGAATGCTGATAAAAGGCAGATGATAAAGGCCAGGATAAGGAACTTTCAGCTGAAAACACGGACTCCTCTGGCAGTTGGACTTGAGATTAGGGGTATTATGCTCTGGCAGAGAGTTTGTCTACATTTTGCTCCTGTCCTGAGATTTTGTGGGAGACTGAGAATAGAGATGGTAGACTAACCTCAAGAAAGAAATGTCAAGGCAGCCCAATGTTCAGGCTGTATGGGTACTGCTGATGGCTTTTAGCTAGGTTTATACAGAAAACCAAGCTTTTAAAAGTCCATTTTAAAAGCTTTCATGATGTCTGAGATGGTGCACACCTGTAATCCCAGCATTCAAGAAGCTCAGGCAGGAGGATTGCCATGAGTTCAAGGCCAGCCTAGGCTACACGGCGAGTTCAAGTCCAATCAAGATTTCATCTCAAAAAACTGAAGGAAAAAAAAAAGCTTTCAGCTTCACCAGAAATGAAGTACTGTAAAGATGGGGCACAGGAGAGTTTGAGTGATGAAAAGATTGGCATTAAAAACTAACCAAGGGCACACACACACACACACACACACACACACACACACAGCTGAGCTTCAGTGTAGGGCCAGGCTAGGCAGCTGCTCCAAAGATGCAGGATGGATGCACAGGCACCAGGCTATCCACCTGCGCTACGGGTTCCACCTGTCTCCACCCACTCAGCAAGCTACTGAGCATCCAGCTGGACCACAATAAGCCCAATTCAACACATTATTGTATGATAATCCACATTTCCAACTTTGGGAGGAATTAGATGATTCAGCCACTGATAACTTGGATCATGTGAGCCAAAGAAGCTGTGATGGTGAGACGGAGCAAACACGACAGAGGAGCACAGAAGGCGGATCTTGAGTCATGTGAGGAAGAAAATAGTGACATAAATAAATATTTGCTTAGTGAAAATGTTACAGAAGGTTCACATACGTATACCTGAAGGAGCCAACCTTAGAACTTGGTCAGGAAAAGTTACTGGGTTCTTGCCTGGGGTGAAACCTACTGGATAGAATGCCAAAGCTGCAATTCAATGTTGGAGATTGTTTGTAATGGGTGATATGCTATAATATGTTGTGAAATATAAGGTAAATATTCTATATGCACCAATAGCAACACTCAAAAACGTATTTATCATGACACCTCACCATCTGAGCTAAAAGCCTTTACTGCAGGATCTTATCATTCTGTCAGAATCTAAATGATTTATGGAGAAGTGGCAGAGGTGGCATTGAGGGTTTTTTTTTTTTTTTGACATTGAGATTTTTAAAATAATAACAACACTCAAGAGATTTGGCATCCTTCAAGATGGCCTACATTCTGAAGACAGGAAGACCTACCAAGAAGGAAAAAAATCTGACAATTTGGCTATTTGCTCATAGGTTGAAAGCTTTGTTTTGAATGGTCAAGCATTTTATACACCATCCAAGTACATGGCAGTTGATGACTGACTCACATCATTTCATGGTTCTTGAAGCTCTTGGCAATATATGTCATCCAAATATGGTACAAAAATATATGCTCTGGTAGATGCAAAGATATTTCACACCTTAAATTTAGAAATTTAGAGCCGGAGGGATAGCTCAGTAGAATAAGTGCTTGCCTGGCAAAAAAATTTAGAAAGTTATCCTGGAGCTCAGCCTGCAGGTCTTTATTCATGGAGCGATAGACTGAATGATGACATCATAAATAGACATTGTACCTATTTCAAAGGTAACGTGAATGTCACATTGGACAGTTGTTGCTAACAGAATACCAATTGATCCGCCCAGGAACTATGCGCAAGAACCAAGTAGAGATTTTCAAAAACATGTTGCACATTCACAATAGAGAAATGTATAATGCAGTCTTTGGATGTCAGAAAGGCATACCATTGGCCTCCTATACGGTGAAGAAAATACCTATATGGTATTGATAGTGTCAGTATCACATCTTAATGGTAAAATGAAAGTGAAGCTTGGCATAGTAGTGTAGGCCTGTAATCCCAGTGCTGGCATGGGCTGTGGGCTGAGGAAGGAGGATCCTGTGAGTTCAGAGTCAGCCTGTGCTACATAGTGAGTTCAAGGCTAGCCTGGACTACATAGTAAGACCATGTCTCAAAAAAGAGAATGATAGTGAATGCTCAACACTAATGAGGCCAGAAATGGTCACATTTTACAACCAAACCATAGGCAGGGTAGGTGCTGTTGACAAGTTATGCAGCAACTATGATGTTACTCAAAACACAAAGTGCTGGCCAATGGCTGTGTTTTATTCGATTATAAACATGTCAGGCAAAAATAGTCTCATAGTTTACAAAGAAAATGATAAGCACGAAATATCATGGAGAACTTTATTCTTAGGGAATTGGGACTGGAATTGATAAAAGACCAATTACAACAGAGGAAGAACAGTATGTATCTACCCAAAGAACTCTGAAAAACAATTCTGGAGCAAACTGGAGAACAGACAGGTGAAACATCATAAGAACCTCTTAAGAAAGCTGTAATACCAGCAAGATGTCAAGTGTGACCAATCAAAGAACACAGGAAGACAAAACGCATCAGTGTAATAGATATTTGCATATGCAACGTGGGGTTTTTATGTGTGAAAACTGCCTGAGGTATGATAATTGAAGTAGAAATTACTTTTGTCTTAGAGTTTTACTAGCATTTTTGTTGTAGCTCACACAGAATTTTTTTTGTTGTTCCATTTTTAGGTTCAGTAAACAAATAGTTAATGTTAAAATGTTGGTTTGTTCTAAACACTCATTACATATTTGATATTTTATTTTATTGATATTTTATTTTCCTGCTAAATGCACATTGTATAATATAATAGGAAGAACTGACAAAAGAGGAAGAGAGGTGACAAATGTGTCCTGCCCAACTGGAAGAGTAAGCTGCACACACGTGCTGTTAGTGTAAGGGAGACTTGTACACAGGCCATGCTGCTGTCATGCGTGAAGACTACCTGAGGGCTGATAACTGAAGCAAAGATTATTTTTGTGGGAGAGTTTTTGTTTCTATTTCCATTATCACTCACATAGAAATTCATTCCTTTTGTTACATTTTGTATTTTTGTAAGCAAATAAATGGATTAATACGGAAAATGTTGATGTTGATTCTAAACACTTATTACATATTAAAAATATAACATTTTATTTTATTGGTAGTTTATTTTCTTAAGTACACATTGTTTAATATAACAAAACTAAATAAGAAGAAGCCAAGCACTTTGTATCAGGACAGCGGGAAGGATGCCTTGAGGACATTCCAGGAATCAGCAAGGCCCCACCTCTCTGAGGCTCAAATATCCAAAAGTGAAATTCTGCTTTGCGATGAGAGCCCCGAGGCACCTTGCTCCGGAAAGGCTGCACAGGGAGCTGGCCACTTCATAGTGCGCGGCCATCCAGGCACTCGGAGGCTGTTGCAGCCACGATGCAAGAGCCTCTTGAGCTGACTGCGGACCTTGGCACCTCCATCATGGTGCTGGTTTTTCATGCATGCAGAATACAAGAGTAGTGGGGTCAGAGAGCTTTCCACCTAGATTTCAGGAGAAGGAATGGGAAGCCAGGAGGTGTGCCCCTGAGAGGGCAGTGCATGAAGCCATGACAGTGAAGCCAAAAGTACAGTGGTGCCTCAGGCAGTTGGAGATACCAGGAACATGGAACATCGGCTGAGGAAGGCTGCAGGCTATGCGCAAAACCAGCCCAAGACGAAAGTCATAGAGCTGCAGCCAGCAATGCTGTGAGAGCAGGGCTGCTTAAGCCCTCTGAAGTTCATGTCTTTGTCCCCAGTGCTGGACATGGAGCTGTAGGATTGGATGTTTGCCCTGCTGGATTTGTTCTTGCTTTGGACCCATTTGTCTCTAACCCTAACCCTATTCCTTCCTTTAGGAATGGGAACATTCTGTGTCATTGTATGTTGGAAGTATTTCACTTTCTTTTTTAATATTTTCAGGGGCTCTTAGCAAAGGGTGTGTGGCTGGCAAGATAGCTCAGTGGACTAAGTGCCTGCTTAGGCAAGCTCAGGAACAGAGGTTCGATCCCCGGCACCACATGCTGCACTGGCCCCACCCCAGGCATACTGAGCCGGCCATGGAGACCAGGTGTGGAGGCTCACACCTGCAATCCCAACACTGGGGAGACTGAAAATAGGAGGGTCACTGTGAGTCTCAGCTGCCTAATGAGACCCTGTGCAAAGAAAACAAAAAATACATTAAAAAAAAAAAAAAGTTTGCCTTGAGTCTCAGTGGAGAGTTTGGACTTGGACTTTTCAGCGATGCTAAAACTGTTACAACTTTGGCAATTCTTAGACATGGACAACACACGTTCTGTATAAAGAGAAGAGCATGAGTCTTTAGGAGATCTGGGGCAGTATGCTACGGTGTAGGTCAAAAATCTACCAAAGACTTCGTGCACTTAGAAGCTTGGCTTTTGGAAGAAGACTGGACCTTGGCTCACGGCAGGACCTCCAGTTAGCGGTGGAATGTGTATGGCAGAGGTCCCCGCCGGGGGCATCAGCCACATCTCTCTCGCTCCTCAGCCCCTCCCTTTACTGCTCTGCTGCCCGGCTGCTGCGACCAGAACAGGCTCTGGCCACACCACACCCTTTCTGCCTTGCAGCCAGCAGACCGTGAACTGAAACCATGAGTCACAATAGCCTCTCCTCCTTTAACCTGGGGGTGTCTGGGACTTTGTTCCTGCAACAGGGCAAATGGCTGAAGACACACATGTGTGGCAGACCTGGGCAGAGACAGTGGGACACTGGAGGATGTGTGTTCTCAAGATGTGGTTAGCTGAGGCTCCTTTGTAACATAGGAGCCTCGCACAGGGTACTCTCCCACCGTAACGGCTTCCCTAGACATATGTTCTGGGATCCAAGGCAGAAGCCTCAAGGCTTTCTGTGACCTGAGTTTAGGACTCACACTGTTACTTACCTCTTGGTGCACTGCAGGGATTAAAAGGGCCAGCAGTAGGGGCCAGGGAAATGGCTCAGTGGAATAAGCGCTTCCCTGGCAAGTACAATGGCCTGAGTTCAATCCCTGGTTTCGCAAAGAAAAAAGAAAAGAAAAGAAAACATCTACCTAGAAAAGAAAAGGGTCAGCAGGTTCAAAGTAGGAAGGGCTACATGGGATGCCAATTTTAAGCAGGGTGGTTCACAGGGAAGGGGTGCATTTGGGGAGAACTGTTACCATGGTGTCCTTGCTGTGGGGCTGAAGCTGTGGTGGAGGGTGAGGTGTTCATCAGGCCAGCTTCCAGGAAAAGTGAAAGCCAAAGGGACAAGGACAGACAATTTGCTCACTGCTGCAAAGATGCTTTCTAAACCTCAGAGGGAAGTATATGTAGTTGCTATAGTTTGGACAGCAAATATCCTACAAGTCCCCTTCTTTAAAGGCTTGCTCCACAGGGTAGCATTACTGAGGGAGGGGGGCAGAATTTTGAGACTTGGGGCCTAATGAGAAGCCATTAGGTCATTGGGGGAAGGCGTTCCATCTCAGGAGACTATGAGACTTGGGTCTCTCCTCTTCCTGTTTAGCTTCTTCGCCACGTGAGGTGGGCAATTTGCTCTGCCGCATTCTCCTGCGTTCCCTTCAGGCACCCCCACCAGGGGTCTGAAAGAAATAGGTCCACCGCATAATGGACTGGACCTCTAAAGTGATGAGCAGGGGCTGGTGAGATGGCTCAGTGGTCTAAAGCACCTATTCAGAACAAGCTTAGCAAAGCAC
>NDGN011178339.1:0-11194 GCA_002564285.1 Tympanoctomys barrerae | reverse complement strand
AAGAATTACTTGGGAAATCCGAGTGTCTGACATGTGAAATATTTTGGGGATTAGAGGAAAAGAAGCCTCCTGCCAGGTCCCTGCAGAAGCCGAGTTTGGAGCCAGTTACAGCAGCATGCGCTTTGGCTGTGGTAAGAGGATCAGTTGGGCCCAGGAGTCCGAGACCTTTCTTAGCTACACAGGGAGAACTTCTATGGAAGAAGAGGAAGAAGGACAGAGAGAAAGAGGAGAAGGTGGAGAAAAGGGAGGACGAAGAGGAGCTGTATTTGAGGAGTTGAGTTAGCTCCTCCTGGGTAAAGAGGGGAGTTTTGGTCCCAAAAAGCCAATTGTCCTGGCAACCAAGAATGACTCCTCAAGGTCATTTTCAGGCAGTCATGTTAGCTGAACAGACTGGGACACGGAAAGTGATGTGTCTGCAGACCAATCTAGCTGCTCCCCAGTTCTCTTTTTTTTTCCTTTTTCAAAGCACCTTTTAAAGCCCCTGTGTCCCCCTCTCACACCCCATCTTCCTGCCAGTCACTCTCACTCATGGACACCTTGTCTCTGGCATCTGGCATCTGCAGCCTCTCAGAACAATAACATGGTCTTTCCTAAAGAGATTCATGTTGGACTCTATGAAAACCTTAGTATGTAACCTGGACTCTGTCCTTTCGGTTGGGCCAGATAGGTTAGGCTGTGTTCCACCCACAAGCAAAGCTGGCGTCACCATGGCCAACACAGCAAAGGCTACTTTCTCCTTCTCTCCACGTGTCCACCGTCTGGTAGCAGGAGTTTCGACTCTGCGTCGATCTTGCCCTTAGACTGAGACCCAGGCTGATGGGCCAGTCCTGACCCGAAACCCTGCTAAGAAGAGAACAGAGCACTCCCTGAAAATGCCATGCTGGCCTGTCAGTGACAACATTTCTGCTGCTCACGGTTCATCGGCCCCACCCACAGGTGGCCAGGAAATGCAGTCCCATCATGTGTCCAGAGGGGGCTGAGCCAGAGTACACAATGCACGATATTAGTGCCTATTATATAACTCTTTTATTTAAAAAGCATGTACATATCAAACTGATAAGTTCTCACATTTTCCCAGATAAAGTCAATATATAAGCACCATCTATTCCATGAACGCCGCCTGCAAGTCCCCCACTCAGAAGGACCTTCCTACTCCGGGACTTTAGAATGGTCCAACCTGTCCTCTTTAACATAATCTAGCCTCTTTTTAATGAAGAACGCTTCCATGACTCATAAGGAGAAAATACACTTAAGAGATCATCTACTTCTTCAATCTTCCATATGTGGTGCCAAATTTTCTGTCATCTGCTTAAAAATTCACAGTTTGGGGGAGCTCACCTCCCAGGTAACACATTCCAGCCTTCCAAACTGGAGCAGCTCTGATTATTTAAAATGCAGCCAATGATAACACTTCAGAGGCTTTCATCATAGGAAGCACCGCTTTGTACCTTTTTTCAAAACAAGGAAACCAAGGTACTATTCAGAGGATGAGAAGCATTGGCAAGGAAATAGAACAAAGGAAAGTTCTGGTTTAATTTATCCCACTGTGTTGTCGGAGGCTCTCTGAGCAGTCGGTTTCCTAAGAGACTGAGCGAGATGGAAAGACACCGAGGCACCCGCCCTGCCTTGTTTACCAGAGAACTCAAGGGTGCCTTTCACAAAGCTGGTGGAGTGGAAGTGTTTGGACAGAAGGCTAAGTGGTCTGGGACGGCTGAGGCCATGCTGTGACTCACTGTCATGCTGTGGACCGGCGCTGCTGGAAAGGTACCACACGCTCACGTGGCCCCTGAGCAGAGCAGTGCAGGAAGCCCACACCGAAGGCCCCGCGTCCCTCGGCGAGCAAGCGAGCAGAACTCTACTGCTCACGCTGCACGGCTTGACTGAGCCCTGAGGGCACGTGCCACTTCCGTCCAGAGGCATTCTTAGAATTTTCCAGTGCTTTTTCATTGCTTGATGCAAGAACTCAGTTCTCCAAAAGAACACAGACACTAGAATCACTGCCACTCAGAGTGTGACCCAGGGCTGACCACTTCAATTTCACAACTCTCACCTGTAAAATGGGGCAGGTAATATTTTCTCAGACTATAGTGGGAAACACACCATGTCGTGAACTGGCCTGGTTTAGTTAATCATAGTTCTTTCCTGTCTTTTTTTGTTTAGACTATAGCAGCCCGATCTCTTGGGCTGAATCTCATGCATTGGCAGTTTCAAGGGCTGTCTTCAGGTAGTTTCTTCTCCACTCCGAGAGGAATTCACAGGCCAGGGAACATATCCACACACACAGCTTCACTTCTAGGTCATTCTGCAGGAGGCACCCAGAGTCACCTGCTAGAATGGCCTGGAGTCCACATCTGGGACCTGAGTTCCCCAAAACTGTCCTGGACAGGACACAACAGGGTGCTGGGGTATGCACACTGGGCCAGGACCATCACATGAGGCACAAGGATGGGCTCTGGTGGGTAGTGCGCTGTGGTTGGATGGGATGGAGCCCACGTTCCTGTGTGTTTGGCCTTCACTGTAGAAACAACTGGGGTGGGGGAAGCAGGGTCGATCTTCAGGCCACTGGGACCTCGCTTCATACGCCAGCCCTGGACTCGCAAACGTCAGGGGCAGACATTTCCCCCCTCTCTCCCTCATTTCTATTGCTAGCAATCCAATCTAGTTGATGGCTCTGAAGTTACAACACGTTTCTCCTTTTTATTTTGTTGTGGGTATTAGTCACTTTCTCATCTTAGACATAATGCCCAACACCTGCATCTGAAAGGAGGAGAGCTCTATGCAGGATCCTGTGTTTCTGAGGTTTCAGTCTGGTACTCGGATAGCTCTGGGGCAGACTCTGTGTGGGGGAAAGGCCCACCTAGAAGGAAATCTCACAGCAAGGCCCCTGGAAAGCAGAGAACAGGGGGTGGAGCCAGGGAGGGAGATCTGCCCTTCAGGACCACACCCGAAAGACCCAACTCTGACCAGATTTGCTAATCATACTTCTATCCAGTCTTTTTTTTTTTTTTTTCTGACTACAGCAACCCAGGCTCTAGTCTGACTCACATACATGTGCCCTCATAATCCAATAATCCATGCAAAGCCCTGCCTATGAGCACATGAGGATCTATCTTGGGAGACATCTAGAACAAACCATAACAGGTATACATCACAATTTATCTATTTAGTTATTGATGGATATTGGGATTTTTTTTCCATCTTCTGACTATTGTGAATAATGCCTATGTGAGTCTTGCTTCCAGCCCTCTGGGGTATACATCTAGAAGTACAATTTCTGGGTCATATAATTCTACGTTTAACTTTTTGGGGAACTACCACTGATTTCTGCATGGCTGAACAATATTACATTTCCACCAGCATTATAGAAGCCTCCGTTTTCCCCATACTCTTGCCAACACTTGTTATTTTCTGGTTGTTCTTTGTTTGTTATAAAGGCCTTTCTAAGGAGTGGGCTGTAGTCTCACATTGTGGTTTTGGTTTGCGTTTCCCCAGTGACCAGTGAGTTAGCATCTTTTCCCAAGCTTCTGGCTGTTGTGTATCTTTCCTGGAGCAATGTCAGGGACAACTTTTCATGAAGTGACTCACATTCTGGGGAAACAAAAGAGGAATAAATCCAAAAATGGCTTGAAATGATTACTAGTACCCAAGAGACTGCTGGGCCCCTGACAAAGCCAGGGCCTTACCTTGTCCCCCACCTTCCTGGAGACCAGGATGACATGGTCCACACTAGTGTAGTCACAGCAGGGATCTCTACGACCTGGATTCAAGCCCGTTACACACTACTCATTACACACCTGCCTCACACTGGTCCCCCGTACTCTACCCCCAATCTGTACATCCCAGTCTCCTGTCCACCCCAGTATGGCATAGCAGCTGAGACATGGATCCACTTTACAAAGCAGCCTCATTCAGAGACACCCCCAAATTACTAAACACAGGGGAATACACTGCCCACTCAGCAAGGGCTGGAATACAGAGGGTGCGAGTGGGCTGCTCCAGACCCAGCCCTCTCCTTTCAGTCCTTGCACAATCCATTTTCTACCCACTTTCCATACAGGGAAACTGAGGCTAGCAAGGTTCAACACTTGCCAAAGGCACAGCCTGACACAGAGCTGGGGCTTACACATCCAGGTTTCTAGACTTTGCTCGCAGGGTGCAACACGATACAGCAGAAGCTCAGATGTGCTGATGCCGACACCACTGATTCCGGGCGTGACTGGAGTCGAGCTGTGTTTGTTCTGTGGCTTGATTTTCCCATACAGCATGGGGCTGATGATCACTGCCCTGCCCTTCCTCCTTGGAGAACTGACAGCGGCTATACCTGTGCTTGCTGTGCGCACGTCGGAAGGCAGTAGCTACACGAATCTATGTGCGTGTTTGTACTCACGCTGTTTTTCTTCATGACCTACTTGAGGCGGAGAACCGCTTCAGGACCAGGCGAGAGTGGCACGCACTAACTCCAGCTGTCTCCTCCTGCGTGGTCTAGTCCACTGTTCCAGGGAAAAATGTGTCCCTGTGACACTAAGGAAGGACAAAGATGATTTTGCAGGAGGATTTCAACCTCAAAAGTTGTGAGCCTATGGCTTTGGGTGTCCATTTGGGATTTATAATAGGAAAAAAAAATCACCTGGTGGTTGTCAAGAGCCCTGTAGTTGACCCCCAAATTACAGCAAGGCAAAAGTGTAAGTTAGGTTACCCTTGATCTACTTTTCTACAAGGAAAATGAAATGGCTAGTCTGGAGGACCAGATTTCAAGAGTTTTTTTTTTTAATCAAAATCCTCCTAAAATATTAAATCTCATAATAATCTCTAATGAATAAAATCAGATAAAAGTGGAGCAACTCTGACTAAAGGGCCTTCCCCCATCCCACCCGAACTACACAGTCAGCTCCCAGCTCAGCAACATGAGGCACTTCTAATAAAAACAATCTACAGTTCCATGTCATAAACCTAACTGATTAGATTTACAAAACATGAAGAGGCTAAGCCAGGAAGAGGACAGGGTCAGGGTCTCTGGGATGGGAGTGGGTGGTACCAGAGCCCTTACACAGCAGTCCCATCTTCCACCACCAGTTCCCAAGGGGGAAACTGAGGCCAAGCTGTTACCATACAAACTTTGTAACTTTTTGACCCAGGAAGTTTAGAGAATCATAATAAGAAAATGATTATAGAGTGCTTTGAGCTCTTCAGAGACAAGTGGTATTTAAAATACAAGGTATTATTACCTCCTCAGAGCTCTCTTTTGATTACCACTGTGCTTGAAAATGTGGGCAGACCACTTTTATTTTTCAAAACTCAGGTATTTAAAAAAATTTCTCACATGTACAATGCCTACACTGAGTCTTTATAAGCTAATTCTCAGCTTCCTTGTCAGTGGATAATTTAAATGTTCAAACAGATATTATATTAGCTTTATCAACTAACTTGGCAGTGCTCCCTCTGAAGACATCTATCCCTTCTAGCTCACTCTCTGCTCCCAGGATTTGAAGGACTGTTAAATTAACAATGAAAACAATATTATATTTGGAGTTTTAAATGCAAGTAGCAAATAGGAATGTGTTTCTAAAAAACCCTCAGAATAATCAGCATAGTCTTGGGCTACGGGATGCCTCGAGACAAGGTCTCTTGTTCATTCTGTTCAGTCAAGTAGAAAAGCATTTGGTGTGTCGTTTCATACAGCACAGAGTTCGTCCCCAAAGAGCACAGGACTGAACGCTGGAAGACCTAGTTCAAGTCCCAGTTTTCATGCGCAAGGACTGGTTGCGTTTGGACCATCGCTTCAGCTCACTGGTGCTGGGTTTTCTGCTCTGAAGAGTAGGGTGGCACTCCTGCCGTGACCCTTCACCAAGCTCTACCTGAAGGTCAAAACAGAAGGATGCAGAAATCCCTATGACCTTGCAGGGCCAACCCGGTGGACCCAGGCTGGAAGGGAGTCAGATGACCTTGCTTCTAATCCAGAGATGCCGGCTTGGGAGCCCTGTGATCTTAACAAAGGTGTCCATCCACTCTCACCTCACGATTCCTCATCGCAGATAGGAGGTTATTAATAGTATTTTTCTCAGACTGGTTTTGAGAATTTAAAGCAAGCATGGAAGCCGGCCCACACAAAAGTCTCAATCACTGTTAGTGCTTATTAAAAAGCTGCCACACGCCGCATGCCCAAGGGGTTACTGTTGATTCTTCAGAGTTCTGCTTTCAGTGCACAACAGAACTAAAGATAACCAGACACTGACCGTCTGAGCCGCCTGGGTGCTCTTACTAGAACGAAGGGAAAAAGGAAGTACACTGTGGCCCAGAATGGGGCTCCAGAGAAATCCGAAATGAGCTGTGGTCTAAAAGCGCCTTCTCTCCAAGCCTATTTTTAACTGGCTGTGAACTTCTCTAATACGCAAAGAGTGATGCTGGACTCCCTGAATAGCTCCTCTGATGAGCGGCTGCCTGTTTCTGCTACTATGTGAATTTATGGAGTCCTAGTCTTACACTTCATTAAAGAAATATACGATGGCGCTGAAACAGGGGGCCAGACACCTATAACTCTTGTACCAATCTCCCAGTTATAAATCTTAGGGCTTTGCTCGCTGAGGGAAGAGGAGTAACTGAGGAGATGTTATCACGTGGTTCTTCATAGTGCAATTTTCTTTAAATTTCTTACAACAGATAACTTTATTAAGAAGTCCCCAAGCAAAAGGCCTGTTCAAAATACACCCCAAGTTTGTCAGCGTGCCTTCAGATACAAGTAGCAGAAATGGTGCGACAGTGGCTTAAATGGAAGGAAGGTTTCTTTGCACATAAAATATTCAGAGGTGGGTAACTGCTGATGTTAGTTTGAAGGTCGTTGCAACATCATTAGATCAGCAGTAACTGTGTTCTTCTTCATCATGTCTCTAGTCTGGCAGCTCTAGCTCATGAAAGTGACCGTGGAAAAAGAAGGAAAAACAATGATGGATTTTGTGTCAGAGAATCACAATATTTCTGAAGATCTCTGCCTCTATTGTCCCTCTTTATCGTCTCATTCAGAATTAGGGCAAAGAGCACCCTTGTTTCAAAGGGAATTAGGCATAACAGATGGCCCAACTAAACGTATCCACCAGAGCTGCTCCTAAAAGCTTGCTGAGTGAAGAAAAGAAAGTGAATTATTAGATAAAGGTTAAAGAAACCAATGAATGAATGCCTGGCAGAGACACCTACTCTGATTTAGCTCATTTGTCACTGATTTTCTAATCCCACATCCAAATGTCGCATGTCCTCCCTCCCTTGGTAGCCTACACACACAGTCCCATGGTACAATTTATCTTCTGGTTCTTGATTTCCCACTGACTTGTCTAATGTCCTCACTAGTTCTAAGTCCATGGGCAGAAAAAAGCACATGCATCATCCCATGTCTGGAATATGCTAATTAATCTATAAATGACTCTGGCTGTATTGTTGAGTATGTTTCCAGAAAACATAAATGACTTATCTCCTGGGACACACAGATGTTAAGCTTTTCAAATCCAACATTTGGGTCACTGTATCTAAGAAAGAAAAGTAAAACCAAAGTTATCTAGATGGCACAACCAATTAAGTATCTCAGCTTATGGGGTGTTATTCCCTTAATGTAAATCAAGGAACTCACGGAAATTATTTTTACCTTGTTGGATTAAATGTCACAGATTGAATTTTGGCACTTTAAATCTATTCCTGGATTAGAAGCCTTTGACCTAAACAAAGGGTGAGATATCAAGTGTATTTTGTGAAAAGAGAAATGTGTTTCAGAGAAAGTAAGAGGAATGCTGTGGGCTGAGTGCTGCAGAGCATCGCGTAAGGTAAGGTAAGGGTCCTCTCGCGGCTGCAGACCAACCTCTGTTTGCTTCCACGTGGCCCCAGCTCCCCTCTGTTGCCCTCCTGCCGACTCCTGCTTCACCCCCAGTTTGGTGTGTGCGCTGTGTAGGGGAGTGGAACACGAACCAGCTCTAGCCAGGAACACAGGTCACGGGAGCAGCGGGACGGAGGACACGGAGTCCACATGGAATCATAGTGGTCCTCAGGGTCACAGTGCTGGACACTGCAGCAGTCTGCAGAAGCGGCGACGCTAGGAAGTCGGGCTAGCAAGGGCTAAGACTAGGGGGTGGGAGAGTTTGGATGTCACCACACAGCAGCGCAGGCTAGTTTTGGTGTGGAGAATCACACACACCAAGCTCGTTCACACTTTCTCTCCAATCAAAAACCGGAGTACAGAGTAGAGAGCGGCGGGGGGTGTTAACGGGTCCTGTAGTAATCTAGGCCAGGCACGAGTAGACCCTTATTAAGGCGGTAGGAACACAAGAGTGACTGAAGAGACCGGGGAGGGGCACTTTGTGGTGCTGAAATCAGCCGTGTAAGTGGTGATCAGAAGCGCCTCGCGAGGACCAGCTCAGGAGCCGTGTTCCTGCGGGCTTCTCCTCCCTCCCTGCTTTGCTTGCTCTTATGGCTAAGATGAGATTCTCTGGGTGAATAAAACAATACGTCTCCTGTGCCTTGGTTCTAACCTCTGGGAGGTCCCATGCTAAATTAAAATCAACAGAGAAATGGCCACCCACAAAAAACCCTGGGTGGATCGTCCCAGGATATTATTTGCTGCAGGGCTGACTATAGCGTAGGCTAAAAAAGAGGGAAAGAAGACCATCCCAAAGCCAAATGATTAATTCAGTAGTGGCGGGTCCTTAAAATGAAATACCATTCAAGTGGTGGACACAGCTAAGGGTGCCTGTATGTCCAGGATAGTTCGGCAAAAAATGAAAATAGTCTAGCATGGTTATCCTCTTCGATTTAATTTTAGAAAGATTATGTGTTTGACATTGCTTCAGTGCAGTTGCTTGGTTCACAGGTAACAGCATGTATGGTTGGTCAGGGTGAGGATCCTCCCGGTCAGCTGCTTTTCCAAAGCCTGCTGAGGATTCTCGGGATCATTGCCTTACCCATCTTGTGCGTGCGAATGTGTGGCTTTGCCCTGGTTGTATCATTTCTAATGTTGTTTTTTTTTTCTACCACTATTTTGTATCCTTTAAAAAATAAAAATAAAAAAGAGAGAAAAAGAAAGATTGTGTGTTTTAAATAAATATAAGGGTGGCATGCATTGCCTGCAAACATGAGTGATTAGATGAATTTGGCCAAAGCAGCATAAACAGAAGTATTCTGTAGCAGGTCCTTGTCACCTTACAAAAAATAAAATACCAAGTGTGTTCTATTGTCTCTTGTTCTGTTTGGAATGTTAGTGTGATATTAGAACTCCAGTCACCATCTTGGACCATGAGGACAAGGTCAGCATACCTGGGGAGGGGCAGTGACATGAGCCTGGCACTTGAGTGTTATTGTACAATAGGATACCACATCCACTCAGGACTGTATTCCATTGGATGTTTCCAAGAAGAAAGTTTAACATGTGTCTATCTTGTTAAAGCATCTTTTATTCTGGGTCTTCATGACTCATAGCCAATCTAGTAGACCCAATATAAATGGGCTTTTGAGGAAAAAAAAAAAAAAAGATTAAGGCAAAAAAAAAAAATCCTTTTGCCTTTATCCCTTTCATACTGTTTAATGACTCTATCTTTGCATGACTATTACTTTTATTTTTTAATTATAGGGCTTTGTATTTGATTAAAAATTAAGTACAGACCAGGAAGGCAGAGGAAAAAGCTTTGAAGATGGCAGTAAGTTCATGCATGACCAAGGCTGGACACTGACAATCACAGAAGCTGTATTCCAAGGGCAAATAAGCTCAGAAGCAAGAAAGCAGACATTCACTGGCGTGATTAGGGTTTTTGTTCTTTGTTTTGTTGTTTTTGTTTTATTTTTGTTTTTGTTTTTGTTTTGTATTCTAGGGAAGGGTCTACAGCGTGTTCGGGGTCTCACTACTAGATTGGACACGTAGTGATCCACCCGTTTACAGCCTCCCAAGAGCTGGGATTACAGGTATGCACCACCATATCTAGTCTCAACTGCCATTTCAGCGTGCCCTGGGGGTGGGACCAACACAGAAGTCCTGGGAATCAAACCCCCAGCCCCTGGACCTGCTTGTTGGCACTTTAATCCACTGAGCTGTTTGGCCAGCCCAGTGATTAGGTTTTTGTAAATTTCACCTTGTATTATACTTTTAGAAATGTATTTATTTATTTGGCTTTTTGAGAAAGGGTCTCATTGTATAGTTCAGGTTGGTTTTAAACTCACTATGTAGATTCGGCTGGCCTGGAACTCAGAGAAATCCTCCTGTCTCAGCCTCCTCAGTGCTAGAATTAGAGGCATGCAACACCAAACCTGACAACCGTCACCTTTTGTGTCAGGCAAAATGATATTGTGTGTAGAAATTTATGTTCTCACCTCTGAAATCCATGAATATTGTCTTATTTAGCAAAAGAGGCTTTCAAGATGTATTCCAGATAACGATCCTGGGGTGGGGAGATTTTCCTGGATTGAGCCAGGTGTAGCACAAAAGTCTAATCTGAAAAAGAAGAGATGAGAATAGAGGCAGGGGCCGGTTGTGGTAGTGCCTGAAATCAAAGAACGCAAACAGACTTCAGAAGCTATAGGCAAGCAAAGATAACTCTTTCTCTCTTCCTTTGAGCTTCCAAAACAGACAGTCCTGCAGGCCCACTTTAAATTTCTGATCTCTTCAATTGTAAGATGATCAACTCATATTGTCTTAAGCCACAACACTTATGGAAGCTTGTTACAGCATCAATAAGAGAGACAATGCAGCCACCATGCTGCAGTAACGCTAAGAGTTTCCCTTCAGCTTGGTGGCTCTCTTCGAAAGGCAGTCCCTCCCAGTACATTTCAGTGCTTCTGGGCAGCAACATCTGAGCATCTCTTGCTCTTTTTTCTTAAATCCCAAGCAGTTTTTTTTTTTAGTTTCCAAGTTGGGTGCTAGGCACACCCCGCTCTAGAGAACCACCCGAAAATAACGCCAGCAGGGTTCCATCTTCTGCCGGTGCACACAGATACCTCTTGGCCACAATTCAACTTCCATCGTGTTACCAAGACACTGCTCTGGCATTAAAAATTCAAGTATCAGAGGTTTGTGCTTTTTGTGCAAGATTAGATGCAATGGAAATCATCGTATTACTGAATTTATGAAAATAGTTTCGTGTTTTGATAACACAGGCATCTTCTTAAAGGGACATCCGAGAGAGAAAAGGAGCATGTGGGGTGTGTGTGTGTGTGTGTGTGTGTGTGTGTG
>NDGN011178330.1:0-10276 GCA_002564285.1 Tympanoctomys barrerae | reverse complement strand
AATCAAGTTTCAATCTAGGCATGGTGGCGAATGCCTATAACCCTAGCACTCAAAAGGCTCAGGGAAGAGGAGCTGGAGTACAAGGCTAGCTTGGGCTACTTAGCTAGTCTGACAACAACCTGGGCAACACTGTGACAGACTATCTAGAAAACAAAAGCAAAACTAGCACTTATTTCAGTTTTAAGTTTTCTTAACATGGTTCTATTTTTCTTTCAGTCTTTTTTTTTTAAATGTGTGTTTGTGATGCATAATAATTGTATTCCTTTTGGGAAATTGGTAACTATGCTTGTCCTATCTTCATTTCAGTTTCCTATTCCCTTTTCATCCTCTCATCCCCATCTCTAGGTCCGCATCTCTTCTTCACAAAGTGTATTTCTCCATTTGCTACCACCTATGTTTTATTTATATTATTTAAATATTTATATAATATTATTTAAATTACTTACATTTATTTTAATTTTGAGTTTCATATGCCAAGAGTGAATTATTTCTTTGTCAGAAGCTAATGTTTACATGCTTGAGCCACAATCACTCAAAATAAGTCTTCTGTTTTTAAAATTTTCTATTTATTTATTTGTTTGTTTGCTACAGGGTCTTGCTATGCAGCTCAGACTTGCATTGATCCTCCTGTGTCAGCCTCCTCAGCACTGGGATTACAATCTTGGGCCATCACACCCGGGACTCAGGGGCCCACACAGCATATGGCATATTCAATTGGGGATTGAACTTGGGTCTTTGAACTTGCCAGGCAGGCGCTTAGACCACTAAGCTATCTCCACAGTCAAGTCAGTTATTTTTAATCTGTGATTAGTTGGTGAGTACCTGTGATTTCACAGGTATTTCCTGTTTCACTTCTTTGCAGTAGGGTGTGTAGATTGTCTCTCTCTTCTCCTGTCCTTACTTTTTTTTTTTTCCTCCTTCTACCTTCCTTCTTGCATTTTTCTCCTCCCCCTCCTCCTTCTAATCTTTTTTTTTAACCTCTTTTTAAGATTTATTACTACGGACCTGCTCACATTTTATAAAAATGTAATCAAATAAAAGAAGTTACAGTTTAATCAAATATATACTAATTTCTTTAAAAAGTTACAAATGTGTAAACAGATGTAAAGATAAAGTTCAGAAACATGATCCTTAATTTTAAGTGATACTAAGAAAGAAAACCAAGCTAGGTGTGGTAGTGTGTGCATGTAAGCTCGGCATTTGGGAGGCTGAGGCAGGAGGATCACTATGAGCTCAAGGCCAGCCTGGGCTACGTAGTGAGTTCAAAGCCAGCCAGAACTACAGCAAGACCTTGTCTCAGTAAACCAAACCAAACCCCCAAAATTATCTTCATAAATGACAAATTTCAAATCGCTCAAAAAATGTTAATGAAAAGTGACCACAACAACTTTCTCTCATGCTAAGTTCTTCCTAAAATTTTCCCTGAAAGGCAATGCACACAATTCAGTCTCTCCAGTTGTTCCTTTCTGTCTGGCTCTTCACTTTTGTATCTTCTTCATTTATATAAAATGCAGATGATGCTTTATAATCTCTGCAGGTTTCTCATAGTCTACATAAATATATTTATAATATAACATTATTATTTAATATGTATTATTAAAGTTTATATGCATTGAGAAGAATATTTTAATGCATATATTCATTTTAATGTTTATTTAAAATTTACTTTTAATAAATATAAGTACTGTGTCATCCTGTGTCTCAATGTCCAACTGCCTAGATAGATATATATCATAATTTCTTTGACAGGCCTGTATTGGTGGATTTCTATTACAGTTCTACATTGTTGATTCAGCAAAGAGCTGCAGGGAAAATTCTTGTACTTAAATTTTGGCATACTCTTGGGCTCCTTGCCCAGCTGAACCAAGTATATATGCACCTTTGATTCTCATAGATGTCCCAAAATTGCATTCCAAAAAGTCAAATCAGTCTGTGCTCCAATTAGCAAGGGTTGAAAGTGATTTCCCCACTGTCTCTGAACACTGCCTTCAAATGTTCCAGGGAGAAAAATGGGAAATTCTCAGTGTTTTTATTTGTGTTATATCGAGTGAGGTTACCCCTCGTTCTTCTCCTTTTGGTCTTGGGTATTTTACCAATTTTCTTATTTACTTTTTCTTTATTGACTTTCATGCATTCTTTGTAAAATTAAGAAAGTTAACTTTTTTTCTGGACAACATATTACAAATATGGATTACCTTCCTTTTATTTTCTTTAGATATACTTAGATCATCCAACTGTGCTCCCTTCTACAAGTTTTAGTTTGCTTAAAAAGTCACATATGTCAACATAAATGTTAAATTCATAAATTATTAAAGGTATGTCTTAAAATGAGATTTCTGTAGTGAGATTTTTGGACAAGGTTTGCTTATCACATGATCAATTGCTTTTTCCCTTTTAGGGACTTTTAATCTTTCATTGCACAATAAGTTTCTTCCGCCGATCTTCCTCTCTTCCTCTCTCCCTTGGCTTCCGAGGGCTTGCAGGGCAATGACAGCAACTGCTCAGTAGTATCCTGTGACTTTTCCAGAGTGTCTTGGGCCCCGCAGTCCTCCAGGGACTGTGTCCAGGCAGCATTGTCTTTGGGAGGTTTTCTCAGAGAGGGATAAAGCAGCTAGAGTACCACCACACCAGCTGTGTTGGACTTGTCAGTAGGCATGTGAGAGATCTCATACTCAGCTAAAGTGCACATACCTTTGCCTGCGTTGTTGCTGATAGTGGGTGGGTTGGCTCTTCTTGGACCCTGAACAGTGTGTTCAGTTCGACCCAAGACTTAGAACTCTACAAGAGAGAGATTCAGCCTGGGAGCTTCTCTGTTCTGCTGTTTTGTCTCAGCCTTCCAAACCAGAAGGTGATAAACTCTGCAGACTCCTCAGTATGGGAAGGGTCCTCCTAGGAAGGAGGGCTTGGGAGCACCTCCTTGGCTATGCCAAGTATCTTTCCTCATGCAATTCTTCTGTTTCCTATTTGGTGAAATTTCTATCCTTTTTTAATTTTTCCTAGAGATAATTAGTTCTAGGTATTTGTTTTTGGTCTGCCTCTGCTTTTCCATTTTCCTCCCAGTAGGAGATATTGAGATGAGAATTACAGCCAAGTTTTCCTATCTCTTTGGGGAAAGGAAGAATTAAAAGTCTTTATGGCCCTATCTTGATGCTGTTGTAGAAATCTCCCTGGGCTCCTCCTCTGCTACCTGGGGAAGTAAATAGCAGCTAGTGAGCATTGCTCAGAATTGTTGCTGAGCCTGTAAAGTGAGGAGATGGGTTAGGGCCATACCAGTCGTACTTTTTTTGCATTTCTGGAAATTTTCTTTCCTTTTTCAGCCTACAGGCCCTTTCTTCTTGTACTTGATTATTGGTTTAGTTTATTCTCGCTACTTTTTATTCTCTACCTTCATATTGTTGTTGGAAGAGAGAGAAGTCTTAAATTCTGAGCCCAAGGTCAGGTGTGGTGGATAGACTTGTCACACCCAGCTGAATGGCATAAGCATGGTGCTAGGTATGGGAGGCCTACATGAAGATAGTTGCTGGTAGCATAAGAGGCAGAATTGGTGCAGAGGAAAAAAAAGCTGTGGAGAGGCTGTTGGGAGATGTTGGTTCTCTTGGAGGTCTTTGTCATGCTGGCTTTCCTGATGAGCTTATAGTCGCCTAAAGAATAATATACAAAAAGCGTGCAGGAAATCTGTCAACCTGGTTGTCACCGACAATGACTGTTCATTTTGGGGGAGCTCTCATATTCATTTTTAGCATTGCTGCCTGGCTCCAGAGGAACAGATGGTTTACTGCTCAGTCTCCTGGAGAAGCTTGTCATGTTGGCTTTCCTGATAGAAGGTCAGCCATTACCATCAGAGGAGCTCAGGACCTCACTGTCACTGATGATGGCAGTAGTATCTTTCAGAAGAGTCCAGTTCATCCTTTGAGTGTTGCTTCCTGGCTCCAGTACAAATCCCTCAGCCTGCTAGCACAGATCCTTTGTCCTGCTGGCATAGACTTTCCAGCTTCCACCACTAACCTTTGAGTCTTCCCAGGGTAGCTCTGTGCAACAGGCCTGCATCAGGCATTGGCTTTGGCTCTTAGGTTCGTGCTGGACTCATAGGAGGCCATTGTTATGGGCTGTAGGTCTTCAGCTGAACTCTTGCAGGACATTGCCATGGGATCCAGGACCTCAGCTGGATTCTTTGGCCTTTAGTGTGTGGACAGATTTTCTGCACTCTTTTTGTATATGATTCTTTGGATGACTATTACAAAATAATCTTATAAGTAAGTGTCCTCTATTGTATTGTTCCCTTTGCAAAACCCCAAACTACAGCAATACCTTTGATTCTGGTCATCACTACAAATGTCACATGGTCTTGTTTTTTCTGCCAGAAACTAGTTTCAAGAATTTTTTTTCAAATGATGGTTGCCTTTAAGCATTTTACTTATTTATTTGGTTCAGGGTCTTAGTATGCAGTTCCAACTCATAGTGATCCTCCTGTCTCAGCCTCCCCAGTGCTGGGATGACAGGTGTGAACCATCATGCCTAGTGTCATGGCATGTGGTACCAGGGACTGAATTCAGGTCCTGTTGCTTGACAGGCAAGCACTAAGATCACTGAGCTATCTCCCTGGCTAATGGTTGCCTTTAGAGTTGATATTATGGACTGAACATTTTTGCACCCTCAAATTCATATATTGAAGCACCAATATCCAATGTTGTCAGGAGATTTGCAAGTGGCAAGTAATTAAGGTTAAGTAAGGTCACATGGGTAGGAATCTAATCTCATAAAACTGTTGTTTTAAAGAGGGAGACATTTCTTTCCCTTTGCCAAATGAGGACACAGTGAGAAGGACAATGAGTCATAAACCAAGCTCTCACTAGAAACCAAGTGAGCTATGACCTCAGTTTTGGACATCCAGCCTCTAGAAGTACAGGAAGCAAATCTATGTTGTGTAAACCATATAGTCTATGGCATTTTTGTATGGCAGCCTGAGGAAATTCAGTAGATTTGATTTAGTCCATTTTTTTTGGGGGGGAGGGGGGCTGAAGGTACAATCAATTTTAAGCTATCTTAATCCAACTTATTTTTTCTCAAATAGCCTAAAGCAGCTACTAAACCATTGGCCACTTGGACAGCCACAGCAAACACATACCTGTGTACCCCTCCAAAGCGAGAGAATGAATGGTTAAGCTGACAAGAAAATATCTGTGAGAAATTGGTATGTTTCCACAAAAGACCCTATCCATGGCAGCAGATCTCTTCATATATCCAATGGGAATGTTTTATCCTAATCAGAACCAAAGCTGTCTTTAAAAGGAGATGGAAGGCAGTGAAGGTAGCTGGGGATGGGAACAAGATCCAGATGTGGATAAATCCCTCTTTTATGTCTTTTTGAGATAGCATACATTGTAACCCTCATCTTGAGAGTGGTTTGGAAATTCTTTACCAACTATTGTTAGAACAACAATGAATTCTACCCTACAGAAAAAACCCAATATTTAGGAAGAAAAGCAAAATAAAGTATCTACCAGATATTTTATGGCCTATCATGTGCTGGGATATCAAGTGAATCAGGGCAAGCAATGTCCTCAGGGGTTCACAAGTTAGTCAAGAGGAAGTCATCAGCCACCTACAAGCCAAGGGACAAGGGCTGCAGTATGAACCACAGAGGCACAAAAGAGACAGTGACTCATCTTTTCTATGGGGAATAAAGAAAAACTGTGACCACAGGAGATGACATAAAAGCTTGAGTTAGACGGATGAGTCATTTCAAGTACTGTGCATACATGTGAAGCATTTAAATCAATGGAAATATCTCCCACCTGCAAAACATCTGGAGGACTCAGGCAGAGTACTGTAGGCCTGGCCCTCTCGGCCCTTCCTTCTCCCTGCTTGGTACCATTGTACTACTTCCACTGAAATCTAAAGGCAGCTTCAGCCTCTCTTCAGTGGTCACAACCACCAAAGCTCCTCCAAGTTTGCCTTCACAGAGTTGGGTTTGATCACATTCTACACATCTGGCTATTTCTTTCCCTTTTTCAGGCTCCAATTAAACGTCTAATTCTCATTCAGTCTCATCACGCATTATCCCACCCTGCAGGGCTTAGGTGGGAAGAAGGACTAGAAGGCCCTTCTCAGCTGGGTGCTGCCAGAGCTCGTCTCAGATCCAGGTCTCTCCAGCTGGAACAATACAAATTGGGTGTCTCTAAATCTCCTTCCTATATACACCACCCCTTGTGGCTTTTGTTTCGATACTGCAACCAGATAAATCCATACACAGCAGGGTCCTGGGGAACACAGAATTTTTTTTTTTCAAGCCAGAGAAGTTTCTTGATTCTTCTACCCTAATAGGGCTTTATCTATGCAAGGAGCCACAGCGGGGCAGCTTTGCTCTTTTCAATGGTTCTTTATGTGAGATCTTTCATAAGGAAGAGACTTACTGCTGGAAATAACCAAAGCTGAATTCGCAGAAACTTTGTCTGCACTTAAAGGGCTTGAAAGAAAGCGCTTCTGCCTCTGGGGTTGAAATCCTGCATGATTATGTATGGAGCTCTTCAGTCAAAGACTAATTTAATTCTGTCCCCCACTTAATTATGGATGTCCTTATTTCCACTAGATTTTGCCCTCTTTGTGTGTTACAGTCTCCTAAATAGCACAGTTCTGAACACTTAATAAAATCTAGCACACCACTGTGGCCCATGAGCAAGGCATTAAAAATCTATACCCAGAAAGAAAACCAAACCCAAGGAATAAACGTGTGGATTCAGAGACGTAGTCAAGGAAGGCTGTTGGACACCTGAGCTGGAAGTGCATCAGGCCTGCTGAGTGAATTCCACTCCTGATCTGGATGCCTTAATATCAATTCTTTCAGCTTCAAAGACAAGTGGTAGAATTTTCGGAGCAGTTTTCAAACATACCCGGTATTAACCTAAAGCCCACTTTCCCCACAGTTTCACACTCTCCATCCCAGATACTGGGATTACACTCTGAACTCCTTTGGGTTTGAACATTTTTATATCTTCTAAGAGTTTTATCATTAACAGAGCAAACACAGACATTTACACACTCAAAAATCCATCTACATCTTGGACTTCACTAGCTACATAATTAAAACTCAGCCAGGTGTGTTTTACTAAAAAGAATTCAGACACTTGTGAGAAGTTGCTGTGTTTGCCATGACCCTGTGCATAGGAGTATTATTTCCCTTTAAAGCTTTAGAAGCTTATAGACATACTGTCTATTTTTGCCTGGATAAGGCTGCCTTCCTCTAGAAATTAAAATGCTCTTTTACCAACTTCCAGTTCAAGCAAGCACCTTCAGAGGTGTAAACCTTGAGCCCCTGAGAGGCAGCTTGGCCACTCTGCACCCAGGGATGAGACTGGGACAAAGTTCTCCCAGGTCCACTCTATGGCAGTGACTTGGAGCTAGAGTCACTCTAGTGACAGTGTGACTTGGAGCTAGCATCTTACAGTTGGCCTCAGTCTTCTTTCACAAGCCAGCTTAGTCATCATGAGCCCACTTGTAAGCAGTGGGCCCAGAAGTCTTTCATATACCTGAGGTGAGCAAGGAGAGGCAGAGAAACAGGCTCATTCACAAGGAGGGGGAGTCCCTACCCGTGTCATGGACATTAGTGGCAGAGGATGCCATTCAATAGCAGCAGGCTGAGGGCCTCCCGCTGAGCAGGGTCCTCAGGGCTCTGGAATGCAGCCCAATTTCTCTGCCAGCAAGCTGAGATGAAAGCTTGGTTGTTTGATTCTCCTTTCTTTAGATACGCTCACTCTGTGGTCTCACACTGGAACACTGTCACTTTGGAACACTTACCCTGGAAGTAAGAAATGCATATGGCCTGGCTTGGAATACGAGGAACAGATTCAACATCAGAGGTTTCCTGGGGTCTTTGGGAAAGCTGAAGCTTGGCTGTCACCCTGCAGCACCCAGGAGTCATCTGGGATTTGTGGCCCAGCACCACCGCTGCTCCAACCTGACCTTTCCAGAGTCCCAGGTACCAGCATCTTAACTACGCTGCTCCTCCAAGCATGAGTGAATTCTGACCTGGGTTTTGCTTTTGTCTCAATGACTAACATCTCCAGGCACCCTCTAGTCTCTCCTGAAGACACAAACCCACCACTTGCTTCGGAATTTTGACAACTGAGGGATTCTCAGCCCTGGGTTTGGGCTTTTCCTCTGCCTCTACTCCCTGTCATGGATACTCCTGGAATTGACAAACTGACTCAATCTTTGTGTGAAAAAGGCGCCTCTGATCAGAGACTGTCCTGGCAGCACTAAATAATGGGCCCTGTACCTGCTTTATCTCTTGACATTTAATCTCTTGTTCCAGGAGACAATTCAGAAAACTCTCCCCATAATAGAAAAAAAATAGCATCCAGAATTTTTTCTTCAGCCAAAGAAATCTTAATCCTTTTTTTGTTCATGTATTTTACCAAACTAGAGATCCTGAAACATAACCTCTTCAGCAAGATAACAATTGCCTCTTTGAGAAGAGGCAATCCAATTTTGATTTATTGATCATGGGACACAGGCTTTTCTTTAAAAAAAAAAAAGTATAGACTAATCCATATGTGATTGTCCAATCAAAGCACAAAGCCCAGGCTTTTCAACGGGGGCAAAACCCCAACACAGTTTAATTTCTTTCTTTTTATAGAATTAGATAGACATTTTTGGCTGTGAAAAGAAAAAGTTTGAAAATTCACAATGCAGCTAGAGGCAGGAACGTCTGCCCTGCCCTGTTCTTGCTATCTAGATGGAGTGATAAAAAGTTATCCTTTGGTTTCTGCTTGGTGGTCCCTGTGCATGTAAGCTGCTTACTATTTATCTGATTTCAACAGAACATTGATTATTTGTGGGTTGGTAAGCCATGGAGAAAGAAAGAGGACAGGTTCTTCAGCACTAGAACGTAGCCTCAGTTTGGTCTTGTTTGTAGGGTTTCGAGAGAGTCTCATCATGTAGCGCAGGCTAGCCTTGAACTCGCTATGTAGCCTAGGTTGGCCTCAGACTTGTGGGGATTCATCTGTCTCAGTCTCTTGAGTGCCAGGATCACAGGCTCGTGCCACCAAGCCTGGTAATCATTTTTCTGTTTTGTTTTTGTTGCGGTGCTAGAGGTCAGTTGAGCCTACATTATTAAAAGGGGATCAGATACATGGTGGCTTGTGTGCATACTTTTGAAAGAAACAAAGGAGCACCCCTCACATTTTCATTATGTAGGAAAAATGTCAGATCTATTTTATGGCTTAATTCTGACAACTGTCTATCGTTGATTTGAAGGCCTTTTTCCCCCAACATGTTCACATCTGAGGAGGTAAGATGATGTGAACAATCAATGGGTCTGAGTAGCTATGCACCTAAGTTGAAGCCAAGTTCAGGCTTTGTCAGTCACTGGACAGTGTTACTAACCCCAGATCTGTTGAGTTTTTGTGGACCTCACTGATTGTACACGTTTGGAATACAAGCCTTCATGGTCAGAACCAGCTTGTGGTGAGACTTTTTGTTAACCTCCATTCATCAATGCTGAAGTTAAAACACCCAGGTCTCCTGGATTTTTGAATAGCTGTTGTGGATGCCAGGCCATCACCTGTGGCTGTACAGCACAGTGCCTGGAGGGTGGAGATGCTGATGTTTGTCCCCCAAGTGCCTGATCGGCCATCTAGTGCAGAGGACAGGCTGGTGCTGAGCACATGGAGATACAAGAATCGTTTGCATATTGACCTCTCTTCAGTCAGAGTGCTGGAGCTGTGACGCCCCTAGCATCATGGCCAGCTCACTTCAGCCATTGAGGAGAGTGGGGGGCATGGGCCATGCCCCAGATCACAGCCCTTGATGCACAGATCCAAGGAGTGTTCAGCATGACTCCTCAGAGAGTCCTCAGTGGGGCTGATCCCCCACTGCCCACAGGGGTGGTTCCCCAGCATCTGCCTCCCCATTTCACTCCTCTCTGCTGCTTCCTGGGATCATTCCCAGGTAAACCAGCAGCATTCCAAACCTGCTTTGCAGGAAAATAAACTTTCCCTTTCTTTTCTTCTTTGTTTTTTTTTTGTAGTCACTTCTCAAAAGTAAAATAATATATAATAAATGCAGAAATGGAGATTTTTTTGGGAGGGGGGGTTGGGAATTGAACTCAACCTTGTGCTTGCCAGGCAGGCTCTGTCCCACTGAGCTATATCCCTGGCCCTGAATATTTTGTTTTGAGAAATGTCTATTCAGTTCTTTTGTGGATTTCACAATCAGATGATTTGGAATTTTTTCTATGTTGAGTTGCTTCTTTAAATATTCTGGATATTAATGTCTT
>NDGN011178327.1:0-12918 GCA_002564285.1 Tympanoctomys barrerae | reverse complement strand
CTGTTTTGAAACTGTTTCATTGCTATTTTATCTTTTTTTCTCATTAAAATGAATAAAAATAAATAACACTAAAAATGATACAAAATTTCAAAATAAGGTAATAGAAATTAACAATGGTTGCTATATGGTATATTATTGTCTTCAAAGTTACAATAAATATTGTGAAAGGGAAAGAAACTGCTCTAAAGGAAAGAACAACTGGGATGGGGGAAAGGAGTAAAGAAAAAAAGAAGGGGGAATATATATACATGCACATAGGGTAGTTACGATCATTGTGCTACTAATTTCTATTGGTTTATTAAAAGGAACAGTTAATGCCTAATTTTTTGATCAACTTTCCATACCTATATCTGGTAGTAGATTCTAATTTCTGCAAAAGATTCTGAGTAGTACACAGCTAATATGGTGGAAACAAGTATATAATACTAAAAGTTAGTACTTGCATTAAGTAATCTATATGTGAGGTGGATATCTGTAATCCTTGAGTAATTCAAATCCTCACTCTTATGGATGTAGGGCTCCAGGGCTCTGGCAACTCTTCGCTCCCTGGGGCTGCCCGGGTGTGGAAGAGGCTACGGGTGCCTGCGTGGCTCCTCCCACCACATTTGCTATCTTTCCTGAGGCAGACGCTGTGTTCAAGACGGCAGTCATGGGGTAGCTGGTGGACGAGAGTTAGAACAATGCAATGTGGACCGCTGCACGCGCTGGAGCACAATGCAAGGACAGAAATCAAATTACGTGGCTTACAGTCTTTAGCACTGGCCAAGTGCTATTACGTCAGCACAGCCCAGCCTGCGCCATGGGTTTCAATGCTAGTTAAGTCAAACGGGCTCTGTGGTGAGCCGAGGTGCTTGAGTCATGATGCTGTGCATGGTGTCCCTGGCTGGGTCCATAAACTGCATGAGCCTGAAAATTTCACCAGGTTTCACTTCTGGCAGCAGGTGGGTAGGCGAGGCTGCGCCTTGCTGTCACATAAGGACTAAAAGCATAGAGGGAGACTCAGTCTTCTCTATCCCAGAATGGGTCTGAGTTCTAGCTCCATTATAAAAATCTGTGAGTTAAGTATCTTTACAAGAACATGAAACTTTTCCATGTTGCACATGGAACTTTCCTCTTTTTTTGTACAAAAATTTCTGAAAGAAATGTTAGCAATAGCTTGGGCTCTCCTATTACCATCAAAGCAATTGGCTTGTACATCGAGGTGTGCTTTGCAATGTACACTCGCCCATTTGAATGATAAAAAGGTAAACTGACAAAGTTTACACTAAAATCTTTGAAGATTAAATTGCAGCTCTCTAAAGGGAAAAACATGTATTTATTTGCTTTTCCAATTGTCTTTTTAATATATAAAGAAAACAGAACCAATTTCTATGCCATAGAACACTTACTTGTTGCGTTGGTGTACAGAAGTAGCAATAGTGTAGCCTTAATAGAATACTAGAATCCCTCAGTCAAAAAAAGTTAAATTTTCATTCTTGATGCTTAAAAATTGTTAAATTACAAAGGCACCTTTTTGAACTACAAACTCTTTTATAAAGTAGCAAAGTCTATTTCTATAAAACCGGTTAATGTATGGGGCCAGGGAGCTAGCTCAGAGGCATAAGCACTTCCGTGGCAAGCACACGGACCCGAGTTTGATCCTAAGCACTGCATGCCGTGTGGTCTCTCCCTGGATCCTCAGGTGCTCCCCACGCAGCCCCAGAAGGAGGTGTGCTGCTGCACGCCTGAAACGCCAGCACTGGGGAGGTTGAGATAGGAGGCTCTGGGCAAGTTCACGACCAACCTGGGAGCTACAAAAGTGAGCACGAGGCAGCCGGAACTATAGAGCGAGACCTTGTCTCAAAAAATAAATAAACAAACAAACAAACAATTAAATAGAATCAGTTAATGTAAATATGACTGAAATGTTTTTAGCCAAATTCATGCAGCCCTGTGAACTATAAATATGTTCTTTAAAGTCAAAACACTGACAGAAAATTGGAAACATTAATGATTTAGAGCATCTAAAACAATCTATCTAATTTGTAATGCTCACAATGTATCATTCCATGTGCAAACATTTATACATGAAGCATATTTCTTTTTTAAAAAAATATTTATTTATTTGAAAAAAGGTCTCACTATACAGTTGACCTGTAGTGGTCCTCCTGTCTCAGCCTCTCCAGTGCTGGGATCACAGGCCTGGGCCACCATGCCCGGTCTCAGGGCTGGCGGCACGCGGTGCTGGCGATTGAACTTGCGTCCTTGTCCTTGCCAAGTAGCTTCTTAGACCACCGAGCCATGTCTCCAGCCCAATCAAGCGTATTCCTGAGCAAGACATATCGTCAGTGTCAATGCTGGCGGCTCGCCTTTGCGCTACCACAGCTCTTCTGTTTCGTTCCTCAGACTGAAAGGCAGGTACAGTGGAAAGCGATTCTTACTCAGGCTCCAGAGAGAAGTACTTGAGCTTGAGTAGAGGAGGCTGAGGAGAATGACCGCGTGAGGGAAGGAGTTATAGGAGAGAACTGAGAAAAGGTGGAGACTGAACCGAGCTAGCTCAGAGAAGCAGAAACCACAAATGCTAACTGCAGGAAAGGACCCGGACGATGCCTGCAGCTACGACGGCCACACTCTCCAATGACAAAGGCCATCTGAGAGAAGGGAGCGCCAGCGGCCGTGGTGCGGAGCCTCTGTCCACCTGCTGGCTCTGGGTCGCCTGCCGGCTCCCGCGACGGGAGGAGGTGCACCCGCATCGCTCCGAGCTTCTCCAGCACTCTGCTTTGACACCTACCTCAGGGGCACACACATGAAGGGGACAAAACACAAAAAATGTGGGATTGAGTATCGGTTCCATGGGTCTTACAGTGACATCTTGGTACAAATTGGCAATGACTTGTGCTCCTGAATTACACAATACAGCCTTTCACTAAAAGCTGCGTAGCTAATATACCTAAATTTAGATTAATCTTTCAGTGAAACTGCTCTTTTATAACTCACTTGGCTTTCTGGAAAATTTATTATCACCCTCCACACTGTTCTGCTGCAGATGGAGTCGCGGTATCTCCAGTCAACACTATTTTGTTCAAATTTATGTGTGAATTTGGATCGATAGAGCTCCCATCCAATTACACTCAATAAGCTAATTTGGGGGAACATAAAATGTGATATTAAGTATGTGAAGCAGCACAATGATTTATAATTCTCTTAAATTGGTAAAATCTCTTGAAATTTTGTTAAAATATAGTGACCACTAATTTGCTCACTGTTTTCAGAAATAAGTTATAAAGACAAAAATGTTCAGATAATTGAAGCTGATCAATTCTAATTTTTCATGTTGGCTTCCATTTCATCATTTTTAAATGGTGCAGGGTGACCTTGAACTCCCTATTTACCTGATGCTGGCCCCAAGCTGGCCCCAGCCTCCTGAGTGCTAGGATCCCACACGTGCGCCAGCGCCGTTGGCTCATCTCCCCCACTTTTAGTGGAGTCTCTTATTTTTCAGAATCTCTTCCACATGTCCCCATCTCCTACTTCCTGCAGCATCAAACTCTCATCTTTTACATCATAGATCTGCACGAATGAGAGAGATTCAGTCAGCTTCCACCTCATAATTTTGGAAAAGATCTGAGCTGAGGCATTAAAGCCCCCCGCAAGACCCGGAAGACTCGGGATTCTGGCCTAGGCCTAGGACCCCTTCCTGCCCTCGGGCTTCAGCTGAGGCTCTTCTGCATCGCATTGATTAGGCTCACAGTTGTGAGGTAAATGGGAGCTCTCGCTCACCTACCACTCCTCTGTGTCATGGCCACACGTGTGGCCTTTAAACCTCTGCAGATGAGGGCCCAGGGGTGCAGTGCAACGGGAGGGTAGCAAACGGCCTCCCCAAGGCCCGAGTTCAGTCTCAAGCAGCGGCAGCACCAGCCCGCAGATAAACAGAGCAGCAGGAGGCGCGGTCTGGAGACCTCCTTCTGGGAATGGCACTTGCTCTGGAAGACAAATAGTAACAAATGCCCTATTACCGCTAAGCGTGCCATCAGGGACAAGATGGGTATCAATGTCTCTTCTACAAAATGTGGTTTTGTTGTCTGTTTACTTTAGGTTGTGTGTATCAGCACATGTGACTACTTAGAGTGGACTTAGTGTCTCAATTCCTTGTACAGTTTCAATGTGCTGTAGCAATGTGAGTTTTAAGTCCAATGCTAACATAGGTTTTCTGTAATTTCTGAAGTTTTTCCTTGATTCAAATTCAAATATTTTCTGGAGATCAGCAGCGGCTGAACAGCTTATTAACAGCCACGCATGTAGTCGGACTGTAACCAGCTAGCGGCTGTACAGGAGAAGCAGTAGCACCTGAGCCCCTCTGTGCTGGCGTGCTGTGTGGGTGCACATGGAACCACTCACTTGCACTACACAGACATCCCCAGAGAGAGTGGAAGGATGACAGGCTGGTCTGGCTCACAGCAGCAGAGGTGTCTGGCATGACCAGGAGTGGCAGCACAGCCTGTCGTGGTGGCAAGGGCACAAGGTGAGGAAGGCTGTCACCCCTGCCATCAGGAAGCAGAGCTGTGTCTTCCGTGCAGGCTGTGGTGGCCCCGTGCCCTTGTATTGACCCCCACCTCTTACCGGGCCCGCTGCCTCCACACAGGGCGGTGGGCTGGAGACTGGGTCTCTAACAGGCCTTCGGGGAGCTCTCCAGATCCACGGTAGGGTGATGCATACAAAGCTCACAGAGGGAGCTCTTGGGACACTGCACAGCCACCAGAAGTCTTAAACTCCAAGGACCAACTTTAGATTAAAAGAACCACAGGCTTTTGTCAGCATTTCCTTATCATATGTCCTCAGTGGTTCCAGACTAGCACTAATTGCATTGCATTTTGTGTAAGGCGATGGTGCGCTTCCACTCCACAGGCAGTTAATGAGCCCAGGTGTCTGGGCTGGTGCTGCTGACAGATCCTGCGCCACTCCGTCCTGTACCATCCCCCAGAGCTTGTGGGACTCACTGTCTGTGCGTTCGTGTTCCAGAAGCAGGGCAGTCCTTTGTTACCTGCACATCATGCAAAAGGCTCCCACCACTTGAGTCTATTTGTCGCTTGCTTTTCAGAGGACACTGATGTGGAGAGGCCAGTGAGGTTTCCTCTGTGGAAAGCAAATGTGACTGGGATGCTTTGTTTCAGGGTTATTTGAAAGTTGAATCCCTTCCTGAAGAACTGTTTCCACAGTGATTGCCAATTTCTTGCTTGAGAGGTTTATGATGAAATCAGCTCTCCTAGATTTTAGTTGGGATTCTTTCCACTGCAGATACGCGTGGACATTTGGTGGCACAAGTTAGAATTCTTGCTCCTAATCTAGTTAACATTTATGATTTTCAACACCACTTTCAAGAGTTCCACAGAGCACATGGCTGAAAATTGACAGATTTAATTTCATGGAGGAATAAACGCACACAAGATTTTAAAATGAAAGGCACAGTGGCTGTGGTTAATTTATTTAAAAAAAAAGGACACAGTCCTCAAAATTAAACTTTATGATGTGAAGATTCTGCCGAAAGATTGGCAGTGTCTCCCAGAATCTGGCAGGCACATAGAGAAAGGTTTGGTATACACTGATATAAGAACTAAAGCTAATGGACTGGTGAGATAGCTCAGTGGACTAAGCGCCTGCTTTGGCAAGCGCAGGAAGCAGGGCTCCATCTCTGCTTCCGCACGCTGCATCAGCCCTGCCCCCTGGGCACACTGAGCTGGCAGCTGAACCCAGGTGTGGTGGCACATGCCTGTAACCCAGCGCTGGGAAGGCTGAAAATAGGAGGATCACCATGAGTTCAAGCTGCACAGTGAGACCCTGTCCCAAATACATAATTGGAAAAAAATAAAGAAATAACAACTAAAGCTGAACATTTCAGTAAGCAAAGTAGCCTAAATACATGGCTTATCTTCTTCTGGTTTCTGCTTTCCAGATTTTATCTGAGAAACCCTTCACCCTCTTAAACTGCTGTCCTCACCTGTCCTCGCTGGGTACCTGAATGACAGATGCGCCACGGATTCAAAGCGCCAGCGTGAGCATGCGCCCACTCGCTGAGGGGCGCCCTTCTGATGGCAGCCGACATGGCCACACCACAGGATGCAGTGACTAGGTCTGACCTGCCACATCTGCTGCCACACGGACTCTACACTGAAATTGTTGTGTGTCCCGAAAATCTGTAGTCACTCTACCTTTTGGCTCCGTTTGCTGTATGCCAGTACTATGAGCTCATGTGTTATGTAACTATCACACACATGCACACACACACACACACACACACACACACACTTGCTGACTGGGCCCATGCCTGTCAGTACCACCTCACTGCTTCCCTTTAATTCCTCATGCACTCCACACGGCTGAGACGACTCGCCCTGTGTGCTCCCTCACATCCTCCCAGTCCCGCAGCGGGTGGACTCAGGCACCCTTGCGAAGGTCCTGGCTCCAGCCCCACCCTTTTCCCCAGAGATGTGACAGCTGCCAATCACACAGCTCCCTTCTCTGTGCCTGCCGTGCCTGACCTCCACTTTGCTTGGCTCTCTCACAGGCCTGCTCCGGTGCCAATCAGTAAGTCCACGCTTGAACCAGCCACACTTGGAGCAATCACCGGCCTACAGCTCTGGCCTAAGCAGCACTCTGCACCTTGAGCAGGTCAAGGAGGGCTCACGGAATGATCTTGTAGTAACTTTTTTACCTGCCCAATTTTTTAAAGTGGGATGATTTTTAATAGCTTGTCTCAAGCTCATTTTTTCTTCTGCTCTATCCACCCTGCTCCCCAACTCCTCTAGGGAAAGCTTTGGTTCAGTTATGCTTTACTTGAGATCCGCAATCTGCCTTTGATATGGCGAAGGCCAATTTACCTTTACCTTTTTTACCTCACTGTTGATGCTCTTGCATTATCAAGGCAGTGCTCTTGTGACCTCATATTATTACTTTGATTCATCCATATTATTTCTGCTTCATTAGAGTTGGTTTTGAAATTTTCCTTGTTCTTTTGTTAGAATCATCCCCTCATTTTCTTCTTTGACTCTGTTGGTGTCTCCCTACTAGACAAGACGGCAACACCTCCTACCACCCACGGCTGGGCTGAGGCGCAGGAGGTGTACACGGACGAGCTCACTGGGGGCCAGCGGCTCTCAGCCTCAGCTGAGGTCTGCGGCGCCTCCTCGGCTGCTTGGTGCTCTAGACACATAGAGCGAGCCACTCACTTTGGGATTCCAAGATAAGGCAGACAGAAACTAGCTCCTCGGGCAGAGCCAGAAGACTTAGGTCATTAGATGTTCTCTCTACTTCTTTCTCACCCCAAGAGGAAAAGAGAATCCTGATTATTTTGGATGCTTGTCCTTAAATGGACTGGAAGAAGGGAATAGTCCAGCGAGTTACAAGGTCGACAGCATCGATGTCTTTCCTCGCGGTGCTAAGATGCTGGAGTCCACTGGTCCTCAGAGCTCTCTAGACAGGAAGACAAAGCCTGGGGGGGGGGGCTAACCTCCAGAAACTGTGATTTGGGTTACACATTCCAGTTCTTTACCTCCCCCCAAAGAAGCTAGCAGCTGGTGCTTTGAGCTCTTTTGGCAATCTAGAAGGAAGAATTTGGGGGCTTCTAGTCAAATTTATCTTCTCTGTTCTCACAGCCTCGAGATGGCTGGATTATACCAGGTCCCAGGAACACCCTGACCCAGGCAAGACAGAAGAGAGTTGTTTAGGCAAAGCTTATCCTAGACACAAGTGGATCAGGTTCATCTGCTGAGTTAGGGGACATGACAACTGCCAGCCCAAACCATGGTTTCTGTCCTCCCCAAGGTACCCAAGTCTCCAAGATCCCATGAGGGCACTGAATCTGCAAAAACAGGAACCTGTTCTCTAGGAAGCCGCTGAAAAAGTTCAGATGCTGGCTGTGTGATTCAGCTCTTCCTCTCCTCAAGAAGATAGAAACTGCAGTTCCTCCTGGCTGTACAGTGTTGTACAGAAGCTAAAACTTCTGGCCGGAAGGTGTTTACACTGTGAAACACATAAGCATGCTGTAAATATAAGGAAAGCAAGATAGTCTTCGAAATTTCTAACTTGTTCATTAATAGTAAAGGACATTAATAATAAAGGACAAAGAGAAAAGTTCAAGACCTAAACCCAAAGGCAGGGGAAAGAAACCTTAAATGTAGAGCTCATGTAGGAAATCTTTATCTACGATATTAGTATTAAGTACAAATATTATACAGATATAGACCTTTATTCCAGCCACAATTGTCAACACGTACATTCCTTAAGGTCAAGGACTAGGACAAACTTTTAACTTTGCATTCCCTGTATCAAATTCTAATATTGAAGATAATATATATCTCAATCTACTCTTGCTTTATGGCCTTAATTGCAAGTATAATACAGAATTCAAATGATTAACTACCTTTAGAAATGGCTCAAATCAAGAAGTTATCCACAAATATTATTGCAATATCACTGAGCTGCTTTCAAAATATTACTGTCTGTTGGGACTTGCTGCTGTCTTGAGGTACCCTGCAGAGAAGAGCAGCAGGAATGAGGAAAAGACAGGCAAGTGGCAAGACCTGGGTCAGATGGAAGCAGGAGGTGCATGAGCAAAGGACTTGACTCAGAACAGTAGGGGCAGTTAGGTATACCCACAAAAAGTTAATAAAAGGAGACATAAGATTGCCTAGCAACAAAAGACTGGAATTGCCCAGGCAGGACAGCTTGCTCAAGACTGAGGTGGCCTGACTGCTGTAGGCCCTGTGGCCTTGTCCTGCCCTCACACACATGGCCAGTTTCCAGCCTCAGCCCCTCCTAATAGCTATCAAGTAAAACACAGCTAACTGACTAGAAAATTCTAGCACTGATTGTGACTCTGCACACTTTCTGGCCCAGCAAATCTCAAAACCTTTATTGCTGACTTGGGTCAATTGGGATATGCCTCTAGGTCAATATTACTTCAACCTGCAGATCTAGATTTATTCTGAAATATTTCAGTCCTCACGATGTGGATAGTGACAAGCTAACTTTCTTCTATTATTGTGCTTCCAGTGAGTTCAACAATTTAGTGCAAATTCTTCACTGTTCTTAAAACATACAATTTGTAGCTTCTACTTGCTGGGAATCTGTCCTACTGAGTCCATTTTTAGAGTTAAAATAAAATCTAAGAATATCTGACTCCCAGTCTAGGGATTTAAAGCATTGGTATTATATGATTAAAGACCTATTATGGGAAGATTACTGCCAGAGTGAGAGGTCACATTGTTTTACAGCCCCTGGATAGCTTCTCTACCCCTCACATTGGCACAGCAATCTGCAGGCCTGCTCCAGAGTGGGCAACTCTGTGCGGTACTTGCATAAATATGCATGAGCTGTTATAGAAGAAATAAATGACTCCTTAAATATGTCACTGTTTCCATTAGTAAACCAATAAGTAGATGAAACAGTGAAATACACTTGAATCCAGAAAATAAATAACAGAGTCATTACAAAGTTCTAGCATCAACCAACAGAAAAAGATGTTAAAAGCGGAGATCATCATTATCTGTTATTTGAAATACAAATTCCTTTATTTTTCTTTGAAACAACAGTATTCCAGCTGAAATTATCCACATATTCAAAATTTGTCAAAGACTTAGGATATACTGGAAAGTTTATTTTCTATATATGAAAAATAATACAACATTACAGAGCTTAACAAAACCAAAAGGCATAAAATTTGAAAATCCTGTCACACAATCTAGGTAGAAAGAAAATAAGCTGTTACTGAAATAAATAGATATTAAAAAATAAAAATGCCAATATCTTTGCTTATATTATAAATATTTTCCTGATAATCCCTGACTTAGCTCTGGATACTGTGCTTTCCTGAAGGAAGCACTCAATCAAAAATTGGTAGAAAAATATTCCATTTGTACCACTTCTGCATAAATTTTATTTTGTGTTTATATGCATGACATGTCACCTGCTCTGTGTGTATGACTTCTTGTTTGAAGACATACCTTTAGAAACTCAGAAACAACTAAAGCAAAAGCAAATGAGGGCTTCTTCCTCTGGTCATGAGACAGTAACTCTAATCCCATCAACAGAGCCTCAGATGCCAAACTACGGTGACCAGTAGTGACTGCTTATTCCTTCTGGTTATTAACTTTGCCTCGGCTGGAAAAGGAGTTGGCAAGGCTGCCTACCAGTAGCCACCTGCTTCTTGTTGATTAGATTTCCCAAAGTGCAGTGTGTGTGTGTGTGTGTGTGTGTGTGTGTGCATGTTTGTGCACTGGTGTAATGCACAGACTTCAGGCACTGTTGGCTAATGAACTTTAAATGCAATACAGGCTTCAGCTCCATTTTCTTAGGCCTCATGTTATCCTGGATCCTCAGTTTTGGTATTCAAGCCAAATTTTGGATGGATGAAATATCATTTTCACTGAAACTGCTTTCTTATGGCTTAAAATCTCAACATAAATAAGACTACTTTCTAACATTTTTGACACCTCAAAACCAGATGTGCAAATAAAACGCTGAAGACACTGAAGCAGAGCCAACCTGAGCCACGTTACCTATCGTCTCTTACCCTGAGCCTACCTTGCACTCTGGGACTGATGGGTTTGAAATTCTTTGTGCAGCTGGGTCATTTGGAGCCTCCTTCAAATACAGAATACCGAGCCCCAGATCTTAGAGTTAGGAAATCTTGTGATTATCATGGTCACAAGATTAGCTGTGGAATGCAACTCTATGGTGATAACCAGGTGGCACTGACTGTGGACTCTGACATCCAGTGTCAAAACGGACACCTCAAGGTTGGTGCAGTGTGTGCTCTCAGGGGTGAAGACCTTCATCCGAGATGTTCCTGTTATTGTAAAATATGCAGGCACTCTCCAGGGACTTTCATACATGTTGTACTTGCTTTCTTGTTGTGGAAAGCCGATACCTGATATCCATAACTTGAAGGCTTATTTTGGATCAGGTGTTCTGTCCGCAGTGGACTGACTCCAAGGCAGCAAGGCCACGGTAGGAGGATGTGGTGGGAAAAGGTGCTCACATCATCACGTGCGGGAAGTAGGGAGACAGTGGAGGAGACCTCCATGGAGACTTACATGTCGCACCCCGATGGCAGCACACTTCTAACTGGCCCCAACTCCAACAGCACACTTAGCTTGCAATCCACAGCACGTGAACCCACCCAGGAGTACAGCACTCCCTTGGTCCAATCACCTTCCAAAGCTCTCCTCTGAGCATATGTGTGATTGAGGCCAGTGTTGATCTGAGCCACAATAGGGATGGGATCTGCTAGTGATAAAGTGAGTGAATGTCATTCTTTCTTCACTCAGTTGACCCAAGAAGCCCCCAAGCACCCAGGAATTTAGGGTTAGGGTGACGTACTTCAGCACTGTGATTCCTGGAAAAGTAACCACGATGGGAGACCACTTGATCTTGCATGTGGGATATTCTAGAAGATACACAAGTATTTTGTAGATGCAAATTTTGGTATAAGAAGAAAGACTTCTTTTCCTATTTCTTCATTCTTTCCTATTTTTTCCTTTGTCCTGTCTTTTGGAAGTTACTAGAAATAATAGGAAGGAGTCAGTACAGCACTGCTGATGCATGTAAGGGTTTCCCACCAAAGAACCACCTACATGGACAACAAGGTTGGAGGCTTTGAAGTTGGCAATGATTGCTTTGTTGGTTTTAAGAACTTTGACTCTAAATCAAATTTGAAATAACCTCTTGTATATTCCATAAGGACAAAGAGTGCATGTTTTCCTTTAAAACCCAAAGGATTTGGATTTTTCTTGCAATACAGGTGCAGGTAGCAGCATTCACAAGAGAATTTCTAGGGTTGCCTTTTGCCATCCACTAACCTGTGGGATTGGCACCTTTCTGGGACCTTGACTGCCTAGGGGAACCTGTGATGTCACATACAAACCATGGGAGACTGAAAGGTTATTACTCACCTACTAAGACTTCCTGGGTGGGTAGCACTAAGTGTACTCCCCACTGGCCCTCAAGTACAGAGAGAGAAGCTTTGGCGCTACATTTTCCTGTTGCTTTCGCCTGTTATTCTGTGATATCTCTCAGTCAGTAGTCTTTCTGCACATGTGGTTCCTCAGTTACAGAAATGAAACAGACTGAATAAGGAGATAGGATTAAAGTTCAGGTATATTTTGTGTCACTTGCTTAGGCTGGCATGCGTGTGTGTGTGTGTGTGTGTGTGTGTGTTCACAAGGAAGCTGACTGTTTAACAGTTTAAGCCCCAGTTTTCAAGTGTTTTGTACATTGTGTGTGCCTCAGCGAAGGGGAAGCTGGAAGCCCCTGACGAAGCATGCGCCAGGCGTGGCTATGTGTGCATCATCTCATTAGCCAGATTATTTTGGAGATCGATAACTTATGTTGCTCAGTGGCATAGCTCATTCAGAATAATCACAGAAAAATAGATTTTTTGGGTACAGTGAAGACTTTGAAAGTGTATCAGGTTCTCTACTGTTCCAATATTTCATTGGGATTTTAAGTGCGCTGTACAGTTTTGGCAATTATCTCTTGTATTCTCTCTGTTCAAGTTGTCAAACTAAGATATAATTCTGAAAAAATTATATTCGGTTTAGAATAAAGAATCGATAGTTCTTCAGTATCATCATTTCTATATTCTCCTATGCAAAATATTTAAAGAGCTAAGGTCCATGATACAACTACATGAGTTCAATTATGACTTAATGTATGGTATATTATGTAATATAATTAACATAATATGATATAATATAATAAAGAAACTGAGGGAGAAAGGTTTTTGTGATGTCTCTGGGAACACTTAAGAGATAAACTCCCAGCAGGACAGAGACCTGGACCTTGCGTGCATCCTCGGCTGCCCTCACAGCCTCATTCAGGTGGCCAGATGGAGCCAGAGGAGCCAGGCAAGCATCCTCACTGGCTACTCACCTTTCCCACTTC
>NDGN011178291.1:0-11413 GCA_002564285.1 Tympanoctomys barrerae | reverse complement strand
AAAAAAAAAAAAAAAAAAAAAAAAGCAGGCACAGGAGCCTGACCACCCGGCTTAGGTCCCTGCTTCCTACACCAGCTCTGGGCCAGCACCTCACCAGCCATGCTTCAGTTTCCTCTTCTGCAAAGTGGAGTAAGAGTACCCGTCCCTGGCCTTTGAGCTGATAAAGGCAAGGTACCTAGAGGGGCACAAGGCATGGACAGGGCTCTGGACAGGTGGGGACATTACTGGTGAGCAGGATTACAAGTACCATATCTGTCCCCTAGTAATATGGACCTAGAACATTTAAATTAAAAATCAGAGATTATTGGAAACTCCTACTCATCCTTCAGAACCCATTCAAAAATGAACTTTTCCTCCAAGCCCTTCAGGTAATAAATACTGTGGCTCTCACAGGAGTCAGTGTCCCTCAAGTCTGTCAAATAGGGAAAGAGAATTTACATAGTTGGACCTCTAGTATACATCAGCCTCTGCTAGGCACTTTCTAGAGTTTATCTTATTTGCTGCTGGAACACTGGGAAGTGATACAATTATCCCCTCCTTTCTTCCCTCCCTTTCTCATTAATTAATTAATTCATTCATTCATTTTTATTTACAGTACTGTGGGCAGAAGCTAGGGCTGTGAGCGTGCGAGGCAGCGCTTTGTTACTGAGAGCTGCACGACAGCCCTTTTATTTAATTATTTATTCATTTATTTAAGACAAGGTCTTGCTAAATTGCCCAGACTGACCTCCCAAATAGATTACAAGATTATAGGTGTGCACAACTATGCCTGCCCAATTAACCTAGAAATAATCATCTAAGCCAAGGCCAAACCCACTTAGCTCCTGCCACTCTGTCTAGCTCTGGGTTTCAGGTCTGCTTCCCCCACCAGCCTGACTGCATTTTGGAATTTCTAACACAGATTGGTAACATAGCCAGTTTCCTGGGGGAGAGGGGATATCTTGGGGTATATACTGCTCATCATTCATCAAGATTATTTCTGTCCCCCAAGAGGTTAAGACTCCTCATCTGCTGCTGTCAATGCCCCCAGAGCCCAGGGATAGGCCAAGCACCTGATTGGGTTTAGATGGGTTTGTTGAATGACTAAACAGACTGAGAAATGAACAAGGAAGGAATATGCAAGACAGGCACTGGTGGGGAGGAGGGAGAGCAAGGAAATCTGTAGGGGACTGAGCCTGGTTGGGAGTGACAGTGGTAGAGAGGGGACCCCATGCGAAGGCGCTTGATGGATGGACACGGAGCTGTTTGTGCTTTCCAGCCCTCTGCTGGGCTCCAGGCCGGGTGCAGCGCTCTCCCCGAGACCAGCACACCCATTCACTCCCACCGGACCTGGCGCTTCTCAGAGGAGGCCACTCAGTGTCAGCATCACAGGAGTGGGGCTGAGCACCCAGCCCAGGCACCTCACCCTCTCAGCCGGGAAAGAGAGCTGGAGGACCAAAATCCAGGAAGTTCTGGCTTCCCACCAAGGCCCAGGAGGAAAATGACCAGGGGCGGAGAGGGTAGATGTCAGAGCTGGGGTTGCTCTGCCTGCGCTGGCGTCCCCAGGGTGCTGGCCGGCTGGGGATATTTCCATTCTCCCTGTGTAGAGCTGGTGGGACAGCTGGCCCATCCTTCTGTGGCCACAGCCTGCAGAAGGCATGTTTGTTCCTCTCAGAGCCATGGGCCACCAGCCAGTGCACTAGGGATATCCCTCGGGAGGCAAGGACAGGGCGGACACCCAGGCTGGCGCTGTGAATGGCCACCCTGCTCGGCTGGCTAGTGGTTTCTCTGTCTGGGTCACCGTGGCACAGATGGCCACAACATGTCACAAGCAGGGGCAGTGGTATAGATTGCTGCCCAAACTGGGGACCTAGTGGGGATAGAGTGACTCAACCGATAGTCTTCCCACAGGGGCTGGTATAAGGACCACATCCTCGGATGTCTCCCTTGGGCACTTGCTATGTACAGGAAGAGACCAGGGCCAGGGCATCATCCAAGTGCCTGATGGAGACAGCCTGGGACTTCCGGGGTAACAGACTCGAAGTAGGTGATGGGGTCCTCCCAGGATAGGAGGTGGGAAAGGGTTTTTCCAGCCCAGGACAGTACTGCGAAGGTGAGCTGTGGCCATGTGGACTCAGGGTGGTCCCTGGGGAGGAGATCCTGTCTGGCTGTGACAATGCCAGTGGCCTACCTGGAGGATGCCATTGCTCCTGTCTGCACCCTGCCATCCATACTGATCCCCCCAACCCCCTCACATCCTTGTACATAGCCCTTCACTCAGCTCTCCTCCATCACACTTAAGAGAACATCAGTAGCTGTGGGAACCTCGATCTACAAGATTTTGCTCAGATCCCTTACACTGGGCGCTGGACAAGAAAGTACCTGAGGAAGTGCTACCCTGGGGCCCAGGCTGCGCTTCATGGGGAGCAGAGCAGAGAAAGGGTCCTCCAGGAAGAGGGGATGCTTTTGTAATGCGCCAGATTGTGGACTGTGAAGAAGGGGCGCAGGCCAAGGAAGCAGGGAGACAGAGCGGGGCCTCGGCGTGCTGGAGCCGCAGGTGCATTGTACAGCTTCCTGGCCGGGGCCACTGAGGCTGGGTGAGAAGCACAGCGCCCGCTAGGAGCCTCACACAGAAGCCGTGCACAAGGAGGGCAGCACTGCCTGAACTTGACTCTGGAGTGTGGCCGGGCTGGCTTCTGGGGAGCAGGTCTGGTCAGGGGCCAAGGATGGCAACCAGAGGAGAGAGGGGTCTGAGAGAGGAGGGTCTATAGGCCAACCTGGACGTGAAGGTGGTGACAGGAGCCAGATAGGGGGACTCGTTCCCCAGAAGTCTGTCCCCTGAGCAGGTAGAAGAAAAGGCCCAAGAGGTAGAAAGGAACCCAGAAAACACAGTCCTAGTTGGCAACGGGGCACAGAGAAGATGCACAGCTGTCTACTAAGAAGCCATGCCAGTCTGTAGGGTGAACACCCAATACCCAAGAATAAACACCTAGAGCCAGCCAAATAGCTTAGCTGATTGCAGCTGCTGCTTAGGCAGACTCAGGGGCTAGGAGTTTGATCCCCAGCCTGCCAGTGCCAGCCCCGCCCCCAAGGCACACTGAGATGGCAATTGAGACTGGGTGTAGTGGTGTGCGCCTGTAATCCCAACACTTGGGAGGCTGTAAATAGAAGGATCACTAGGAGTTCGATCTATGTAGTAAGACCTTATAGACCCTGTACTAAATACCAAAAAAAAAAAAAAAAAAAAGGAACAAACACCAGTACCCACGGACAAATTTTGTCCAGGTTCACAATTCCAACATGCCCTGGAGCCATGTTCCCATCATTCCTGGGGCAAAGCTCCCATCATGCCCTGGGGGAAGGAGCAGGTGATTTCCATTAAGAACTCTGAACCTCAGTTTCAGGCTTATAACCATGGATGACATTTGTTAAGAAGCCGTGATCTGAAGTGATAGGAACTCCAGTGACGTGAACGTAATCTCACACGAAGGTGTTGTGCACGACTGTGGTCTACCGTATGCTGTGAAATGCTGTGAAACACACCTCATGTTGACCATCACTCAGTAGACTGGCTGCACGGAGCAAGCCGCAACTTCACAGACCGTTACTGAGATGCCGTGCATCACCTCCTATATCAAAGTCTCCTTCCTCTCCGTCAGATAGCTGTGACAGCAACATTCAGTGTGCTTTGGATCACACCAGGTATATCGGCAGCCCCTCTAGATACCGAGTCCTGTCTGCGGTAACCTGGCCACTGCGGCCCCTACACACTTCTTTCCTTCACTGCTAGGGAGCCCCCTTCCTTCCTTCCCCAAGCAGCCACTTCCTGCCACAACTCTGCAACTTGAGATTGCCATGTCTTAGCTGCTGCATGTGAGTGTTAACCCTGGGGATGGGCACAGCCCCTTCCCTGCTATGTGGGACCCCTTTCTGGGTCTGAAGACAGCTCCCCCAGCCTCCTCCTCCTGGTGGAACAAGTTTGGGGGGCCTCTCCAACCAGTTCCCCTGCCCTTGGGTTCTGAAACACTCACCCTTTAAAGAAGGCCTCCAGGGAATTCAGAAGCAGGCTCTGTTTCAAATAAATTCAATATGTGAAAAGTGAGACCAAGGCGCAGGCTTCCCAAGTTACCTCCCTTCCTGAAGTTGCCTGCTGGCACCAGGGCCTGGCTGCACCACAGAGCCAAAGCTCCCTCCCTCTGGGGGTCCCAGCACTCCTCTACAAGGCCCCAAAGTTCTGCTCCACAGGCTTTGGGGATCCTCCCTCTTTGTCCTACTCCCATTCCCAGCCTGAACGGCAGCATAGTCAAATGCAAACTGTGTCCCCAACAGCTCCTGCAGCTGTGTCTAATCGTGGGCTCATTTAAAACTGAGTTATGAGCCTGTCGTGCAGTAGCAGAGAAGCGGAGGCGGAACAGGATTTCCTGGCCATACTAAATCATGTGCTCATTTGGTAAGGTGGCAGCGGAGGTGCCCATGCCCTCTGCCTGCCCTCCCCATCCCCATCCCTCCAAGTGCCCACCCCTTATCTGGAGTGGCCACACCCCTTGCCACAGTGGGCAGAGGTTCCTTGTCTCTATCTTACAGATTGGGAGGCCCAAGGTTTGGCATCAGGCAGAGGACTGAACCATGCTCAGAGGGTGGGGTGACAGGGCCATGCAACCTGGAGCCCTCTTCACTCTTTTCCAACACTCAGTGCTTTGGGAGTAAAAGCACCTCGCCTTTACATATAGGGAACCAGGCCTACAGAGGGCAGAGGTCAGCTCTCTCCAAAGATCCCAGGCCACTGGGGAACTCTTGACAAACCCGGGAGCCTGGCTAGGGGGCTCTAGGGAAGAACCCCTGTGCCTGGCGCTCTCTCCAGTCCTGCTGTCCTCCCTGAGCTGGGAGAAGCCGAGGCAGGGTCACGGCCTGGACAGGCTCACAGCAGCCCCTCCCATAGACCCTCTGCATTCCCAAGTTCTGTTCACTGTTTGTCCTCAAATTCCTGGCTGCCCTGCCTACCCCTGGGGTCTCTAGGCACCCCCCATGAGCCTGGGACCCTGGGATTTCAAGGCCACCTTTCCAAGGGAACTGAGCTGGGGATCTGATGAGCATGTCACCACTGCACTCGCACATCTGGTGGGCAAACACGCTTCGCCCTGGCACCGGAAGAGCCTGCTGCCCCTGCAGAGGCTGGAGGTGCCCTTGTCCTGGCTCAGCTCCTGCAGTGTTTTTACAGCTGAGAGGCTAAAGGAGGGGCTGGGCAGGCAGCAAAACCAGGCCCCTTGGCATCCAAAGCCCTTTGCCCACCAGGAAAGCACCTGGTCTCATGGGTACCCACAATCCACACCCGCCGCAAGCTCATGAAGGACACAGCTTCAGCTACTGGCACTTCAGGCATGGAAGTGTTTCTCAGCCACATCCCGTGGGATGTTGACCATCATAGTGTAGGCCAGTGGAAGGTCATTACCATGTATAGGAGGGGACTGAAGCCCAGGGAACAGACTCAGGGCACCACGGGGGACAGTAACCCACCAGTGACAAGACTGGAGTCCTTGCCCCGTCTGGGTCTCACTCTACCCAGCTTCTTCTGGGCTTCTCCAGAGTCATTTGTTCCAGCAACAGTGTCCTTGCCACCACTCTCACGGGCTCAGCTGAACTGAAGAGCAGAAAACAGAATGTCCTCCGCTAGGACACCCCAGGTGGTCTGCTGGCTGTCTCTCTGCTGAAGGACACGCCAGGGCACACAGGTAATGAGAGGCCCCAGCTTTCTCCAGCATGAGCCCTTCAAACACAGTGACAAAGTGCCTCTGTTTCCCCAAGGTTTTATGAGCTCTGTTGGTTGGCATGAAACCGAGAAAAAGCAGTATCCAGAAAGCCAGATTTGGGGTAGGGAGGGCGAACCCCTAGCTCCCCGTCTCTGGCGCTGAGGTATGGCCAATGTCCACTGTGCCAACAGTTGCATTTGAGACAGTGTCTCCTACCTGTGAAGGCACTGTGGGCTCCTCGTGTGTGTCCTGGTATAGGAAGAGATGGGCCTTGTAGCCCATGGAAGAGAACACAGGGGCACAGATGCTGAAGGACTGTCCTTTGAGGCCAGGGTCAGCATAGCCACTCAGCCGTGGAATTCAGAGCCAGCCTCCACGACACCACATCCACAACTATTTCCTCCCAGCAGAACCTAGCTCTCTGGGATCCTAGTCCACGTGGACCCCAGCCCACCTGGCTTAGTGAGGTGGAAATGGGTGTTGGATGACTCCTGGTGCTTCAATGACTCCCAGGACTTAGTTTCTCCTGTTTGGAGAACCACCCCCAAGGAGGACCAGCCACGTGGCTGTGTCCAGTCCTGGGCTTTAATCTAGCCTCTCAAGTGAGCGCCTGTCCCATCTCGGGAATGCCCTGGGGAACAAGATAGCCTTTCAACACCCTAGATCCTGGGCTGGGCACCATGTCCTCTACCTTTACCCTAGAATAGCTATGAGCATCTCCGGACAGGGAGCCACATAGACTCGGGAGCACAGAGTTTGAATTTGCTTTATGTAGAGTGCAGAAGTCCCACCGGAGTGAAGAACATGTCATAACCGGCTGAGAAGCAACTGGGAAATGTAGCATCTAGGCCCTGGCTCCCGTGGCCACAGGACCACAGCAGGCAGCCTCTCGCATCTCAGCCTTGGCATCCACACCACAGAGACATGCCTCCTGCCTGCTCCCCTACGGGCCTTCTGCGAGTTCAGACCAGTGGAGTCTTTGGGCAACTCCCATCCCCAGGGAGGAGGTGGAAAAGCAGTTTGCAGTTGTTGTTCTTGTTGTTGTTTTTTACACTGCTACAATTGTCATTTCCCACTGTTTTTGTGATGCTCAAAGATTTGGGAGGCATTTCTCTGAGTTTATGGAACTCCACACCCACTTCTGCTTAGAAGAGCTACAGCCATTGCCGGGCAGGGATGCGGATGAGAACCACACAGAATCGTGCTGCAAGGTCGCAAGCTGTGGCCAGGAGCTGGACTGAGGAGGGAGGCAGGGCCAATGCACACTGCACGCGACTTGGAGGCAGTAGCTTGTGTACGGGGCTCCTTATATGGCTCCTGGGCCAGCACATAAAAGCTCCTGAAATTTAGATGTTGAATTTGATTCTATTACAAAGTTCATGCCAAGAATTTCAGGGAGGAAAGGGCGGCAGAGACACAAACATTTAGGAATTCTCAACCTATTTCAGGAAACAACTCAGACAGCTCTCAAGAAGGGGCCAGGAAAGGGATGATATTGATTTCAGGGCAGTCACTCCCCACCCTCACCCTTGGCCCTTTCCTGCCCCACTCTTGGGCCTTCCCCAGCCCCCTGTGATGCAGCCGGGGCCAGGGCCAGAGCCCAGCCTTGGGTTGGGGACAGTGGGGTGAGCCGTGGGAAAAACAATCAAACCTTGGTCAGCCGGATAATTAGTTGTTCCTCTGTGACCGTGGCCTCCCTGTCCTTTCCGCCTCACTGCCACCCCCACCCTGCCACTGCAGGACAAGGGTTTCCCAATGAACACCCGGGTAACACCGGCTCATTAATGTTAATGGGAGAACCGGACATGAGCCCGGACGACCATAAATTGCCCCGTGTAAGAAAAGGTAAGCACGTGTGTGTGTGTGCGCGCGTGCATGTGTGTGCAACATCTGTGTGCATGTGTGTGCAAGTGTGTGCCCCTGCAAGTTGCATATGTGTGAATACTACATGGATGAAGAAGAACACACATGCATGTGAGTTGTGTGTGCACATTCTCACACACACAAATGCACACTGGTAGACCCAATGGTGCTGCACATGTGTGCTAGAGCACATGTGTGTGTGCCACCCATGTCCTGCATTTTTGTGCTATCTGTATTTATGTACTGTATCTGAGTGCACAAGTGTGTCTGCCCAGTGTATGTGTTATTGCATGTATGTACAATGCATAAACACACATGTGTGTACCCATGTGAGCCAAGAGTATATGCTGCATACACATGAATGTGCATGTGTGTACACTTAAATGTCTCTGTGGGAATTAGCCATAAATGGGTTGCATTTACTTTTTATACGTATTTATTAATGGGTTGTATTTATGTCAAAGTTCGCGCAGTATCATGTGAAGGGCCTACATGCACATGTCACACATACCTAATGCATGCATGTGCACACTGACGTGCTCCTGCGGTGTTTGGGTGTTGCTGCGGCTGTGGGTGACATGGCACAGCTGGGCACCAGAACTAACTAGCTAAAAGCTGCGGTCGCCAGTAGCTCTGTGGTCAGGCTTCACAGGTTCGGATCCTGCTTTGGCAACTTCCTTGCTGTGCGCAGGACCCTGGACAAGAGATGTGGCCTCTCAGGGCCTTGCCCACCTCATCTGTAAGGCAGAAACAGCTTTCATGGCCCCTGCAGTTGTCAGGAGGGTCAAACAGCAACTGGTATGACTGTTGAAGAGAATGCCAGACACGGACCCAGCACCCAGCGGGGTGGCTCTCCTCACCATCTGCAGATCTGAGTCCACATGGAAGCAGGTGATGACGAGAGACAGGCTCTGGGTCTCCCTGGTGTGTGGCTAAGTGTGCATCTGGCCTGTGTCCACATCTGTGGGCCGGAGGGCACGTGTGCGTCAGTGCCGCAGTCTCGGGGAAGGGGGATGCGTGTCCTTCCCACCCACAAGACAGGCCTACCACATGCCCAGAGCAGCACACGGCTGAGCAGCTGCAACCTTGCCCCTCGTCCCATCTGGGGCCCAGGGACAAGGAGGCCCTGAGGAAGGGGAGGCTGGCACCTGCCGATGCCCAACACATGTACGCATGCATGTGTGAGCGCGCAGGCACACACACACACTCTCCCACACCCACTGCCCCAGCAAGCTGGAAACCTGGCTCCCCTCCCTCTCCCTCTCTCGGCAAAGCATTCCACCTCCAAATCTGTCAGCCCCGGGCCTAAATCTCTCAATTTGTCCCTCTCACTCAGCCTCCCTCCTCAGGCAGCAATGGCCTCTTGTCCATCCTAATCCACTCTCCTCACAGCAGCGAAAGTGATCTTTTAGAAATGCAAATCTCATCGTCACTGCCCAGTGCTTAAGCCCCTCTAATAGCATTGCTCAGCTCTGGCTAAGGCCTGAAATCCTTCCCTAGCCAGCCTGGCCCCATCCACTGTTCCCTGCCTAGAGTCTCTGAGCCCTACACCCTTTGTCCCCTCCCAGAGATGGCTCCTCTCCCCTCTGCCCTTCCTCAGGACTCCCCTTCCTTGCTTCCATATCCCCCAGCATTATACTTTCCTACCATCCTTTAAGAAATCTCCCCTCCCCTGCCTTCTGCACGTGTATGTTAGGGATTCTGTCCCCGGAGCACTGCGACTCTTGAGGTGTCCAGTCACCACTAGGTCCTAGTGCACATGCAGACCTTGGTCCAGGGAATGCTGGGCCCCTGCTTGGCTCTCTGTGCTGAGAGTTGAGCTCAGCTCCTGCAGAGAGAGCTCAGGAACTCGGGTCCTGTTAAGCAATTGCCACACTGACAGGAGGTGCTCTGGGGCTCTGCCAGGGTCAGGTCTTAAGAAAGGGAGAAAGAGTCAGAATAGGGGGTTTCAGAGAGAAGTAGAACCAGGGGAAAAGGCCTGGGCTGGAAATGCCAGGAAGGTCACAGGAAGTGGGCAGTGGGAACCCAAGGGTCCCCAAATTCCCACTGCCTTTGCAGGAAGGAGCAGCACAGAGAGGAGCAGGGATTTCCCCCTCACATTCACACCGGGAGGTGAGAGGCCAGACTCTGCTCTGGCTCCAAATTGGGCCACCCAGCCCGTTCAGAGCCTGAGCCCCCAGAGGTCAGAGGTCAGGGGTCAGGTGGCTCCTGCCACTGAGTGGAGGGGTGTTCTCCTGGCAAGAGCTTAGCTCCCAAAGGAGGAGGCCAGCCAGGAACCAGTGGGGTAGAGGCCTCCATGAGAAGCTAGGAGCTTTAATTCCTCCCTTTCAGTTCATTCCAGTCCTAAGGGGCTTGTGAGTTTGTACTGGACCAACACTTAATCGCATAATACCTCCCAGCAAGGGCTCTTTGTTCTCACTTCTGCATGAGGTGGTAGAGGTGCTGTGTCCCCCTCCTGCCTATCACTCCCATGCAGCCTCTGCTGCTGGCCACCTACCTCCTGCCCCTCCGTGGGCCCCCAAGAACTTTTAGGGCATTTCAAGGCACCCCTTTAGGGAAATAAAGCAGTACTCCCTGAATCTGCCCTCCCTCTTTCTTCTGAGGCCTAGCCTTGGACCACTGTCACTCTCATCTTGGAGATAATGAGGCTTGGCTGTCACCAAGGCCCTTTCAGCAGTGAGTCCCAAGTTCTCTGACCACGCCCCCCCAGGAGCGATGGTGTTCAGTGTCCTTCTTCCACCCGTAGGGACAGGGCCAGCTTGGTGGCCATGAATGTGATGTGTGCTGTCACTCAGGGCTCACACCCAGAGACTCTGCCCTGGGTTCAAGCCTCCACTGTCACCATCTTGAACGCTTGACAACCTTTGAACACATGGCTGGACATTGTGCTTCGCCACGGACCCCATGAATGGTGCTGTGGGTCCTGCCTTGGTTTTGGATCAGGCCCTAGACGACCTTGCCTGTGAACTCAGGATATCAGGCTCCATCCCAACTCAGCCCAGAACATGAATGAGCTCCAGTAAGTCCTTGTCATCCCTCCAGAGTTCAGTTTCCCCAAGGTCCAAGCAGCCCCCTTCACCTTCCTAGGTTCTGGAAGGCAAGATACTACCTGGACCACTAGTTTTTGGAAGAGAGATCAGGCTACCTACGTGCCCCAGTAAGGGTGAGGACCTGCCTGTCTGCCTCAGCATCAGACGCAAACCCTGGCATAGCCTGGCATGGAGTGGGGGTCAATCTTCATCAGACAGATGAAGTAGGCTTATTCTTCATTTTATTGAATGAATGAGTGAATGAGTGAATGAGTGAATGAGTGAATGAATGAATGAATGAATGAAGCAGGAACTTGAGCTTCCATGTCAGATCCAGAAAGATCTTTCTGATTCTTAGACAAGTCATATGTAACCACAGACACGAGGTATAATCAAAAGGCATGGCGAATATTTAAATTTTTAAAAATTCATCTCAGTAAAAGACACATTGCCATCAAGCAGCCTTAGTACAGTCCCCTTTATTTCAAACACACACATCCCATCATTCCTGCCACTTTCCGCAGAGGTTCTAGAAGTCCTCTTTCATGAGTGTCTTTCTAAGGTATGATCAAAAATATGTTGAATGCCGCTGCCAAGTGTCCTCGAAAAGAAAGACAAGCTCATAAAACATGATGGTGTCCTTTACCCTATTCACCAGATCTAGCACTGTCACTTTTGGCTCTTCCATCAAAGATAAATTTTTTTAAATTTTTTGTTTATTTATTTGTGTGCGTGTGTGTGTGTGTGTGTGTGTGTTCGTGTGGCCAGCTCAGCCCACCAGGGGGCGGGGCTGGC
>NDGN011178239.1:0-17317 GCA_002564285.1 Tympanoctomys barrerae | reverse complement strand
AAAAAAAAAAAAAAAAAAAAGGGATGAATTAAAGCATAGCACATTTGATTGGTAAATCTGTAAACTCACTGGCTGGGCTGAGGATGTAGCTCAGTGGCAGAGCACTTGTGCAGCACATGCAAGGCCTGGGTTCTAGCCCTATCCCTGGGGTGCTGGCAGGTGGCAAGGTGTGCACACTGTTTGAAATCCTACTCCTGAAAAGAGAGGGGCAGTGCCACGCTTGGCAAGGCAGAGCTTTGGTGCGGCCGCACCCAGTGCCTTCTCGGGCCCTGTTGCCAACCACACCCTGCCCATGCGTGTCACTGCGCATCCTCTAAGGAGCAGTGAACCCCCTCCCACTAGCCTGTAGTCCCCACCTGGCCTGCCCTGGAGGGACAGTGCCAGCTCCATAAAGACTCTGACAAGACTTGTAGGGTGAGCATTGCCGTACTTACAGGATCTACGTAATAACGAAGAACGAAGAACATGAGATTGTAGTCACTCATTAAGAAAGAAATATGGGGGCTGGGGAGATGGCTCAATGGAATAAGTTCTTCCCTGGCAAACGCACGGACTTCAGTTCAATCCCTGGTTCTGCAAAAAAAAAAAGAAACCTAAGAAGGAAATACAGGAATTTATTTGAAAATAGAGATAAACTGGAAGACAAACTGTAACATGAATAATGTCATTTTGCCATATGCATTTTTTCCTATTTGCATTTCAAAATTTTACAGTGCTACACTTTCTTTGGACACATCCTGTAAAATAAAATAAAGCAGTGATTTTATTTAAATATTCAACTACCAGTATTTGACTGACAGTAATAAGTGGAAACAAGAAAACACTCATTGGTTCCCACTTTTCTTTGCTGTCCCTGCAGGATGTGCTGGGTGGCGTCCTGATCACCGCGTTCCTCATTGTCCTCACCTATCCTGCCTGGACCCTCATCGACTGCCTGGACTCAGCTAGCCCCCTCTTCCTCGTGTGCATCATTGTTGTGCCTTTTGTCTTGTGCTACAATTACCCAGTGTCTGAGTACTACAGCCCAACCCGGGCCGACACCACCACCATTCTGGCTGCTGGGACTGGAATGATTGTAGGATTCTGGATCAATCACTTCTTCCACCTTGTATCCAAACCCACTGAGCCTCTCCCTGCAATCCAGAACATCCCACCCCTCACCACTGACAAGTTGATTTTAGGTCTGACCAAATTTACAGTGGGAATTGCGTTGATCCTCTTGGTTCGCCAGCTTGTACAAAACCTCTCGCTGCAAGTGTTATTCTCATGGTTCAAAGTGGTGACCAGGAACAAGGAGGCCAGGCGGAGACTGGAGATCGAAGTGCCTTACAAGTTTGTCACCTACACATCTGTTGGCATCTGTGCTACGACCTTTGTGCCGATGCTGCACAGGTCTTTGGGATTGCTCTGAGCCTTGGTAGTTGGAAACCACCCGCTGGATGTGAGAGCCATGAAAACTGTTGGGTGGGCAATATTGACGGCTCCCTTTTCTTTTAACAAGAACTTAAATCATATCTGTATTGTCGATATCAGATAGGTAATGCTGCTGTACAAGTAATGCCGCCATTAGTCTGCAGCCACTGCACTGTAGCTGAAGCCCACAACGGGCTCTTCAAGGGCAGGCACCCTCCCCTTCTGTCACAGGGACTTCGGACTAGTCCTGGCTGCACAGGAAGTGGGATGGGTTGAAGTGAAGCCCCACTGGGCTCTGGAGGGACGACAAAGATGGAGTAAGATGAAGGAAGAGAGACCAAGTATTTTCAGTCATCACTCTGCCAGGCGTTGAGGCGTATTTCTAAAATTACAGCTTCAGTCAGGAGAGGAGTGGCACCGCATACAGCCCCATTCTTTGGTCGGGGCAACTTCCCGCGTCCTCTCTGAAGAAAGCTTCCTCTGAGGAGAGGAGGCAGGGGCAGGCTGAGGGCCTGTGTGAGGAGCCTGTTTCCCCAGCCCCACGCTCCTTCAGGAGTTCATGTTGACATGGAGCTGCTCTTCCATGGGCACACATTCTACAGCATCCCCCGTTTTATGCCCACGGCCTTCTGATCCACGAAGTGACCGGCCTCTGCCACCTCGACACTGGTGGGCCCATCTGGGACTCAGAGACTCCTGTTCTCTCTCAGTTCAACCTTCAAGGGTCTTTAGGCTGTCACATGACTTTGAACTGGCTTCTGCTTGTGAAAGTGGATCAATGCATGGACCCACTTAATCCTTTAGGGTCCTGACCAAGAGGGGAAGGGCCTCCCCAGCAGTGCCTGGTGCCAGCCAGGCCTCCCTGACGTTCTTGTCTCAGTTGCCTCCTGTTAATTCTATTTTCCCATCTACTGCTCAGACTCAGGGACTCCCTCTGCCTTCCCACTTCTTATCTGCTGACAACTTTAAGGGTGATTAATGCAAAACCACTTGGGAGAGGCTGTCTTGGGAAAACATGCCAACCACACATAACGACGCCCATTAAGTCCAGTGCGGTCCTCCTTAGAGGAGGGGTGGGGGTGACCATCATGCACAGGCCTGCCAGGTCCTCCCCAGGACCTCACCTAGTTCTGAAGAATGAAGAATAGCTATCAACAACAACTTTCTTACAAGTTACCTTAAATATGTATTTTAACCAAGTATCTTCCAAGGAAAAGTATCCCAACCTCCAAAACCAGTGTCTCACGCTTCTAACACTTCATTACCACGTGGACAGTTGGGAAAAATTCACCTCCTTAACCTGAGGTCTGAACCCTAATGTCCTGTGTTTAAACCCAAAACCACATTTTCCCTGATTTCAAAACTCCGTGGCCCTGCTATTGGGAAGATTGTTGGCACGTGACTTAGTGCTCTAATTTCCCAAGAAGAGTAATTTTTAGAACATCCTCAGTTTCCTTAATGCTTTTCTCACACTTATTACAGTCAGGCAGGGATCAAAATGACCCGGTATTAGGTAGCTTTTTGCATCCTATTGACCAGTCTGGGCAGCATCGTGCTTGCAGGAGGGGCCAGGCCAGCGCTGGCCTCTTCCAAGCGCTGTTTGCTGGTTAGAGGAGGCAAGGCCCCATACCTTTGTGCTGTCTGCAGCTGCCGAACAGAGTGGGCAATGCTGGATCCTGTTTACACCAAATGCTGTTAGTTGGTTTGTCTGAAGCCAAGAGACAAAAGGACCAGCTTTCTCCACTTGTATCTTTGAAAAAGGGGGCTGTAACGATTGGCACAGCCGTGGGTGTGGCAATTCATGTAAAGCTTTTACAGCTGTCTCTTTGAAGTCTCCACAATAGAAAGGTTGATCAGCAGTCTGGGTGTATTTAAAGCTATATTTACAAAATTTGGATTGAGGATGAATATGTTACTGACAGAACATTAAAGAACGGCCAAAGAATCTGTCATGATTAATCACTTTTTAAAAAATGGCAGTAGGCGAAGAAAAGACTGTAATGGTGGCCAAGCGTAGTGGATGGCACACGCCAGTAAGTCCAGCTACTCAGCTAAGGCAGGACAATCACAGATTCAAGGCTAGCCTGGACAACCTAAGGGGACCCTCTTCAAACTAAACACATTTGCAAAAGGCTGGGGATGTAGGCACCTGCCTGGTGTTGCACAAACTTGGGTTCCAAGGCCAGCACCCAGGGGAAAAAAACAAGTAGTAGTAAGGCTACCCTGCATGGTGCCTGTTCTGGGGGACACGCCAACCACCTTCAAGGCATTTAATGTTCTGGGGCCTAGAACATCAGGCAGCAGTTGAGTGTAAGGTCACTGCTGGGTCCCTAATGGCCCTGCTAGCCTTCGAACAGTCCATGCCGTCCCACAGAGCACCTCACACAGACGCTGTGTCCTGTGGGTCTCACACACCCCTGCGGGTCCCGTGGAGTCTGGGCCTCCTTGCAAGACCTGTGGAATTTCTCTCTGCAGAAAGACTGCCCCCTGCTGGTGTGGCTCTAGTCTTTCAAAGCCCCTCTCTTGATCTGAAGTCTTAGAAATTAAGAATTTAAAAGGTAAGCTCACCACCATGTGTCTCTAAGGATTGGTGTCCCCTCCAGAAGCCAGGCAGAATCACACCCTCTTCCTGTCTCCCATCTCCCCCAAACCCATGCCTGAGTGTGGGTCAAGGTGTCCATCCTGTGACTTTCATTTTGAACAGCTGTCATTTCATGGCAGTTTTTCTCAGAACTACACTGTAGTAACAAAACACTCGGGGCAGGGTAGGGACCCCATAGTGGTAAGACCCTTGCCTTACATACCCTTAAATAGCAGTAGCTCAAATCACTCTACAACCTGCCCAGTGGTTCACTGAAACAGAATTTTCTCGCCCGAAGACAACTCGTTTCCCAAGTGTAATCAAAGCATGTGGTGTTTGTTTTGCAGCCTTATGTTCTACTTTCTATTTTGGAAGCTTTCAGCTGTCCTGCTTATGTACTGTATGTAAATTTGTTCTTTTAAAAATAAAATCATTTTTGTTTGAGTTTGATTTCTTATTAAATGCCTTGAAAACCAGCATTCTGTGTCTTGGGATTATTTTCTTCACCTGGATCTTTTTCATTGGACTAGAGTTGGAAAGAAGGGGCAAAAGGAAGTGGCACACCACACAATGCTTGATTTTAACAAAATTTAATCATGTGCATGTACTGGTGAACTTCACAGTGGGCACAGGCATGATAAACAGGAAACTAGTGGGACCACAGCATGCTTCAGTTCCCTGCTGCCTGATGCTAAAGCGTGTCCTTTAATTGCATGTGGGAATATACTGTGTGTTAAATGGTCAGTATTATTACTGGTTAATTAAGACCACTGAAAGGTTTCATAGGTGAGTGTTCTTCCTGTTGATTGAAAAGATCACCCTAAGTCATATTCACATCACTACAACAATATGCTTTGCCCTGCACTTGCTATTTGAAATAGTACAAGTTGACTCTTACTTGCAAGAGCATGTTTAGGATTTGATTCATCCTGTGAACAGGATGTACCTTGTATTTATTTTAATAACACCTTGCATTATTTCACTGATATGATAGGCACCATGGGGACATGACATTCTGGGGAAGTTTTCCCAGGAGAGAGAAGACAGCATCACAGAACTGCGATTCAAGTTCTCTTGAAGTGTTAAGGCTGTAGGAAAGACAACGAGGCCATGGAATCTGAGCGAAGAGGGGACATTACTTCTAGCTTGAGGGCTGCAGCAACTCAAAGATGACTCTACAGAAGTCAGGCATAAACAGATAGGATTTTCCCTGGTCAGAAGCGCTTCCCCAAACATTTCCAGGTCTTACAAGAAATACCCAAACCAAACCTGCATCTGTGAGTCCGTGTGAGCCCAAGCCCTGGGCTATGGTGGAGGGAAGTGGGTACACAGAGCTTGGATGCTACAGAGCCTTGTCCCAACAACAGGGAGGAAGTCAGAGCCTTGTCCCAACAACAGGGAGGAAGTGTGAGGAGCCCCTTCTCAAGGACGGGGCATTCAGAGGCCATCCACACTCTCCCACCACCCCATTCCCTTCCACAGCGCTGAACCACACACACAACTTCATGTCCACATTCCCTTGGGAATGTGGCCTGGGTCCTCCCTCAGTCCTCTCCTTCCTCAGCTTCCTAACTAGTCCTGGGAAACTTTGTAAAGTTTCACCCTGGCTCTTCTGGGGTCTCCCAAATTCTCTGAGTGAAGCCCTGATTCTCTAGTAAGAGGCTACATACAACCGAGTGGAATTGGGATATACACTTGCCTCTTCATAGACGTTTTCCTCAAAGCTGCTTAAAAACGTAAGAAAGCATACTGAAAGTTTCACTATTTACAAATATGATGGGCTGGGGAGATGGCTCAGTAGAATAAGTGCTTCCTTGGCAAGTGCAAGGGCCCGAGTTCAATCCCTGGTTCCGCCAAAAAAAATCATAGGACAATCCCTCCTTTCTGTACACATAAGGCTTCAATAAATTAAACACAGCGTGCACCCATTGTTCTCTTAAAGTGGGGCACACCTGTAGGACAGACTTGAATATTTAAAGATGCACATAAAGAATGAGCTGAATGTGGGCCATGAATAGAACATTAAATTCTTAAAACTGTAGCCACATGAAAACGAGGGAGCTATATGAAGCCAAGAATTCGTCTTCCTTTTCCACGCTTGTCTATATGGCATGCAAAAACAAACAAAAAAAGCTAAGATGTAGCTAGGAGTTCCGGCTGCAATGCCACTTTAATGCACACTCTTAACACATCTGCTGGCCTTGCTCTTTCTTGGTATGACATCAGGGTCCCCGTGGTTGCCACACACACATTTTTTCAATGCAGGTGTTCACAGAATGTCAGTGTCTCTTTAGCATGCACAGTGCTACCCTTGGTCACTGGAAGAGGGACAGACTGGCACTGTGGACTACCTGGAGCCTGCAAGGACCAGTCATCTACCTGTGAACCTGGGTTGAGGGAAGGGGGTGGCTTCTCAGGATTCTAGTCTGTGGGACCCTGCTGCCACATGGGAACCAGATGGGAGGCACTGTGACTGGGGACTAGAGCGTACAGAATATCCCAACTGACCATTTTAGCCCTCTTAGTTATGTACTGGTAGATAAAAAGATGTATGCCTTGAAGATCAAAGAGGAGTTTCCCTGACGCCCTGATACAAAGCCCAACCCAGGGCCTCCACAACAGGTATGCCCAGGCTGACTCCCCAAGCTCTCTCACCTAACTGATCTTCCTGCAGGACAATTTGTTTATGGGGTGCCTGTCTGGCTTACCTTGCTTCACCTGCATCACCCCAAGTCAACCTTGTTTAGATCTTCTGTGCAAAACTCACCCAAGAGATCTCTAACCCCACCCCTCTGTTCTTGGGCTTTGATTCCCTATCTGTCCTGCACCAAATGAGGCTGTTTAGAAAGGCTTGCATCTGTTGTCACTGGTGTATTCTGACAATCCAAAAGAAATGTTTATTTTAGGGGCAGGCTTGTTTTCATTCTTCATAACAAAAAGTTGAGGCTTGTGGGAAATACAAAATTCTTTGCTTCCAAGTTTGATATCAAAAGGCACATTTATTGGACCCAGGGGCTGCACACTGAGCTAGATCTTCACCCCACCCCTTTTCTTTATGAGACAGTCCTGCGAAGTCTCCACTGTCCAGGCTGAGGTCCACTTGGAATCTTCCAGCCCCAGACTGGCATGGTCTTCCCATTTTAAAGGCCAGATTTATTTGGTGTCTGACAACTATCTATTTCCAATACAGAAGCAGCCTTGAGCATGCCTCATAACACAGGAAGGCTGCTCCAAACTTTCTAATGCAGATTACAGGATGCTCCTGGCTTCTTCCAAGACTATGAAGGCCAAACTTCACGAATGAGAACTTGCGTGTGGTCCATAGGTGTATTCTTGCCTTACTGCACATGTGCTGTGGAAGAGAACACACACAGCTCTGGCCAGACATTCCACTACATCCTTTGCTGGAGATACTTATTCAGCCTACGGTCTGGCTACAGCACCCAGTTGTCTTTCCTGTGCACTGGGAAGCCCAAGCAGAGCGGTGGCCTGAACTACAGTGGACACTGAAACGCCATTGTGTCTGCTTTGCCCTGCGCCCCTCTGCTTCTAATCAAGGTAATTTCCCCATGCCAAATGTGGTCGGGGCCGTGGGGGGCTGCTCCGATCATCCCAGAAGCGTACTACTGCCATAACGCCGCATGCCAGTTTGTTTTTTCTTTTTTTACGTAAGCTTTCAAAATGCCACAGTCTGTGCAGACTGCCATAACAAAACGCCGTGGGCCGAGGTTCACAAACAATGCAATTTATTTCTCACAGTTCTAGAGGCTGGGAGTTCAAAGTCAAGATGCTATCAAGGCAGATTTCATTCTGAGGCCTCTGCTGACTCACTAGAAACCACGATCTTGCTGTGTGCTCACACAAGCTCTTTCATGTGAACGCAGGGCGAGATAGAGAAAGCACAGCCTTTGCACATCATTTCGTGTCACTAATCTCATCACAGGGACCTAATTACTTTTCAAATGCCACTGCAATGAGGGGATAGGCTTCCAATACATGGTGCTGGGGGTACAGTTTTTAACAGTCCACATAAAAATCCTAATAACATAAGGCAGAACCCAGAAGATATCAAATGGGCCAAACGCTTTAGATGCTAAAAGGGCATGTTTTGCTCAACACATCTGTATCCCTTTAAGGGCACCTGTCTGTTTTCTGATAAAAGGGGCAGAAGAGCCAAAGCCAATACTCAAGCACTAAGATTAGTAATATTCATACAAAACTTGAGGCACAGAGGCTAAGATTGAGAAGCAAGATTTTGAGCAATGTTCTTTCTTACCCTCCCCTCACCGCAGAGAAGCGGCAGTGAGGCTGGCTGCTTTCTAGTTAGGCTACTCCTACTTAAAGTATAAGAATACTCATTCAATGTGTTTTCAATTCAAAACACATCCTCTGACCTGGCAAAGCCTGCCTCTAGGAATGTAAGCTAGGGGAATATTGTACTGCTCAAGTGCAAAAGTCCCATCTAAGAAATATTGAATGCCATGCGCTTCTGGGTCTATCCAGCACCAAATGTGGGTGTTTACAGTCGCATCCATTAGGGCTGCTTTTTCTTGGGCTCCACGCCAGTGCTATTTGAGCTCGCTGAAACACTGCAATGGCAAAGGGTTGGAAATCAATGCCCATCAACTGAGGAAGAACTGAATAAACTACGGTCCCTTAAACAGGGGAACCTCCTGTAACCAGTCATACAATTTTTTAAACCAGTGAGTTTTGGACTTTTAACTTCTTGTTTTTCAGTATCTTTTACATTTGAAAGAAACTTGCGAAGTCTCAGTGTTTGGGAGAAGTCAGTGACACAAACACCAAGCCACTTGTTAGGTGTCTCCAAGGATGTACTGGCCATGTGACTTGAAGAAGTGACCAAGCTGAGTTCAATTATTCTCGGCCTATAGATAGAAAACTCCTATTCTATGCCATGAAACCACAAAATAAAAATGTAAAAGACCATACGTGAGAAGATGAACACACAAGCAGTGTGAGAATGTTGGGAACGTACACTAAGACAAAAACCAATTACGCCTAGTTTTCCTTAATAGAAGCACACCTTCCCCAACAGACTCTCAGGGCTCCAACTCCGACGCTTCATCCAGCACAAGCCAGACCTGGCTGTGCAGCCTCTACACCTGCACTACAGGGTTCAGTTTTCCTTCCGCAGCCGAGATGAGATGGCTTTTCCTCCCGCACTGACCCCTCAGGGGGCAGCGACCTCCTGTGGTGCTGCATATGCTGTACAAGTGGGTATTAGTGGTGCTTTCACTAAAAGTAATTTCTGGCCATCCAAAAAATATTCAGTGCCTGGCTGCTAACAGAGCGGGTCCACTCACTTCAACAATGGCTATCACAATTCATAAGCCATGGTTTTAGTTGTAGAGAACCTGAAACAGCTAATGTCTCAATAACAATACACTATCATGAGCAGAAGTGTCAAACCCAAAATTCTTGCCACTTTACCTGTGTATATACCAGCTGTGGTGCAGTTAAAATTATTACACCATGCACCATGACATGCTGTACTGGTTTCCTCACAGCTTTACGGAGCCACACCCTACATCTGAAGTGACTTCTACCTTAGCTCACCCAGTCTCCACCGCCCCATATTCTTCACCTTCTAAAGTCAATTCCATCCCCTGAACTGCTACCAATCTTTGTCTTTTTCTACAGTGTCGTACAAATGAAATCACATGGAACCTCGGGCTTGGCTCTTTCCCAGTTAGCATAACACTTCAAGATCTGTCCATGTTGTTCCGAGATCACTAGTTGAATCTGAATGGCCCACAGGTTACCACGGTGGCTTCTACTTGCCTTTCCCTGGAGTTATGATGTTGAACGACTATACATTTGCTTCCTGGCTATGCGGATTTACCCAGTCTTTAGGGAAAGTTCATGTGCCTACAAGTCTTACTGTGTTAGACAATGCTGCCCTGATTCAAGGCTGTAACACGGTTGCATTTTTTTTGTTAGTAAGCTTAGCAAAATCTCCATAAAAACAATTTTATTTTCCTAGATTTATTAGCAATTTCTACTGGGACTTTTTAAATTTTATATTTTATCATGTTATCATCTTAGTAGGAACTGAGAAGTTCTCTCAAACATTAGACCCAGTTTCTTTTTTCAAGAGATAGTAGGTCTTGTTTCAAGAGATGGTTTCTAGACTGAAGCATGAAATGTAGAAATGGGGACACAGACAGGAGGACTGGGAGAAACCACCTCAGAGAACAGATCCTATGCTTCCCTCTACGAGGCAGAAACCAGTGGCGCAAGGGCGTATTTACGATCCTGGCTTCATAACTGATGGCTTGCTGCAGCAGGCTGGCCTTCCTGGCCCCTCTCCAGCAGCACACGTCTGTGTTGCAAACACCTGGACTTCCTCTCTGAGTGCTAGACAGAGGAAAAATGCCTCTGCCAGGGTGAATACGCCCCAATGAAAGCCACTGTCCTGTGTCATTAATATGGACGAATATGCAAATAAATACATCCTGAAGTATCTTCAATACCTGTGTGACAGATTTTTCTTTCACTTTAAAATGACTTCAAAAGCTGTAACTCCTTGACCATAATTTTTACATGTTTTCTAAAATTAGTTACTTTCTATTGTTTCCCAATGACAAATACGTGTCAAATACCAGGGAGAAGGTTCAAGCCCAGCCACCTCACACTGCAGTGTGCACTCTAATCCAGCACCCTGCTGCATCGCTGAGGGGACTCCCCTGGAGTCGGCAGGACGCTCCGCGGGCTGCGCAGGCTTCCTGCTTGCACAGCTGCTCCTGCCCCACCCGTTCTAGACCCCGCTGGCACCCCACAGTCCAGCATAGCAGACGACATTCAGCGCTGCCCCAGCCCGCCTAATGCGGCTGCCGAGCAGCCAGGCGGTGCTTTTCTCTTTATTAAACATTAAAGCACAAATCGATGCTCCCTGCGGAGCGAGACTGAGGAGTCTTGGGGGAGAAGCCAGAGCACTCGGGAGGCAATCACGCAGCAGAGACCCATCTTCACAAAAAGGGCTCGACATTGATTTCCAGGGCTGAGCACGGCATGGTCAGCTCGAATTTGGTGATGACATCAGGATGAAGGACTCCAAGCTTGCCAACACTGTGGCCCCTGGCAAAGATCTCAGCACACCGCCCAGGGAAGAAAGGAGGGCCTAAAACAGAAGGGAAAAAAATCAATGTTACTTGTGGCAAAAATATCAATAGGCATTTAACACTAAAAGCCTGCCGGTCTGCTTTAAAAATAACTATTCCTTAAACCACTGGCCATGAAAAAAGTGCTCCCTCACACCTTCTCGTACCAACAAGAAGCATCTGCCACCACATCATCCTGCCACAGAGAGTGCAAGGGGCGAGCACGAGAACAGGAGGATGCAATATGAGAGCTGAAGGAGCAGAACACGCAGTGGCCATGGGCACTGGCTCACTCCTGGAGGTGGCCGTGTGAAGTGTAAAGAAAAGGAAAGGTGAAACCGACGGCTCGCATGGGAAAAGCAGGCTGTGAAGGAGGTCTGTCCACCGCGGTACTTGTCAGAGAACGGATGCGTTCACTTGGCTTGTGCACTCTTTCCCACCTTCTTACGTGGAGAAACCCAAGCTGCAGTGTCACGTGCGGGCTGCGGGCACCACGGGTCTAATTACAGGCCAAGTTACCAGAAGGCGACCAACGTGCCAGTCAGAAAGAGCTTCCTAAGCAGTCTCGAGCATCTTCCCTAAACCCACAGCACAGCCAGCCCCAAACAAGTCAGAACCAGTCCCTGCTCCCCTTCAAGCCTGGCACCAAGTTCTCTCTTCATCTGCTGCCAGTGCACTTACAGCTTGCAAACCAGCAATGCTTGCTGCGGTTTAACCGGCTAAGCACAAACTAGCAAGCATCTAGGCATGCCCCTTGGTCACTAAGGCAGCAGCGCCACCAGAGTTCATCAATGCTCCAGACTCAAGTTTTAAAAAGCGTTGATTCATTTCTCTCGCCAACTTGAAAAAAGATCAGGCCCGTAGTTCCTGACTGATAGAACCAGAATATTTACTGGCATCAACTATAAATACCCAGCGGGGCGTGCCACACGCCTCCAGCCTGCCTCCCGGACTGAGTGCATTATTTATGGAACAGCAAACTGCTGAGTCTCATGGTTCAAGGTCAGCATAACTCGGAAATACTGGATTGGCTGTGGTGGAGGGGGCCCTCTACTGTTACGTTAGTGCCAATGAGACAGAATTATACATTTTGACAAATTCATAGAAAGGTTTGTATTTCTAGGAAAAAGATCTGAAAAACCTTATCATTATTATTACTATTTTTGTAGTAGATGGAACTGAACCCCCAGTGCCCACTCACATACACAAACACAGTTTTGTTTTGTTGACTCAGGGCTGCAAAGTTGCCCAGCCTAGCCTTGAATCTGTCCCCTGGACTAGGCCTCTCAAGTAACTGGTATGACAGGTCCTGCTCTGCTGCTGTGTTGGGCCAAGAAAACATTTTCCATCAGCACCCTTAACTAAAGCAACCTGGCTGTAGCATAACATAACGTGACCTATTTTTTACACTTCATCAAGCCAAAAAATTCTACTTCAATTTCAATGAACTACATTTAAGTTTTCTTTTTTTTTCTGTATTTAGGACAGGGTCTACAGGGTGTACAGGGTCTCACTAAGTAGATCTGACTGGTAGTGATTCTCCTGTTTTCAGCCTCCAAAGAGCTGGGATTACAGATGCACACCACCATACCCAGTTTCAATCACCACTTCAGCGCGCCCGAGGGCGGGGCTGGCACAGCAGGCCTGGGGATCGAACCCTGGCTGCTGAAATTTAAGTTATGTATCTGGCTTTATTCACTAATCTACACATAAGGAGAAAGGCAAGGAAGAGAAATTTAGGAAACAAACTGGATTTATAATGTAGAGGTTCAATAAGGTATGAATTATTGCTAAAATCTGATAAAGATGGCACAGTTTAATTCTATCAAAATGAAAATTTATTATCTGCCTCCACAAAATAAAAAGGCAAGAAATCCTCACATGACAACTAAAGGAAACCTGTACAGTGTTGTTGACAGTGTAATCAGAAATCGCAGGCCAGGCAGGATTGCAGGATTGCTGACAGCCACTTGTTCTATCATCCTCGCACCCTTTCATACAGAAGCACAGCTACACACACACACACAAACACACCCATGCACTCTGAAAAAGATACCATCCTATTTTTAAAGGCCACTCAGAAAGGAAACATTCAAGACCTTCCCTGATAGCCTTGCTATACAAAACCTTTTCTTTTATCTAACTTCAATTCGAATTTGATTGGATTCATTTTTACTGAAGCATAAAACCAGACTATTTTAGAATTTAAGCCAGATGTGCTAGTTCTGACAAAGTTAGCAAAATAAAGCCTAAAAGATAAGAACATAAACTTTTTACTTCATGAGACAACTTTTGAATCAGGTTTTTTTGTTTTTTTTTTAAAGCAAAATTCAGTTATAGTCTCCTTTAACTGCTAGCTCTACCTCTGTATAAGTTTGGGTCAAACTTTGCCTTATAGCTCATTAGCTGGCTCTAGGTACACAATCAAAAACATCTGCAGCATTGCACAGTTTTCCGTCTTTCCAAAGAAAAGTGAAGAGAACTGAAATTCACATTATACCTTATTTAAGACATACCCAAGCATAAGGGTATTTACTCTAAGATGATCAGTGACAAACTGTTACCCAACCCAGCACAGGCCAACCTGAGTCCGAGCATCCTCAACTGTGTCCCAGAGGAGCAGGTATCCAGAATGCAACACTGTGCCTCCTACTCACACACAAAAACTTAGGCCTCAAACTGGGGTTCTGTGTAAACTCCACTTTGCTAAAAGCACATACTACACACTGTAATCCCACTTTTAATTTTTCTTGCCACTTTTCACTTCTAACCAGGTCAAATTATGGTCAAATACTTACGCTTTTTATTTTGCCTGCTCAGCTAGAGCAAGGCTGAACTCCACGTACCCAAATTGAGAGGCACACAAAGGGGCCGTCAAGTCACCAACAGGCCTTGAGAGAACCCAAAAAGATGTCACTTGGAATAAGAAACCCTGGAAGAACATTTGAAACTATGAAGCATAAGCATTTGTGTTTTAAAAACCCTCATAGTTCAAATCAAACTCTGTAGGCAGAATTGCTTCACTAACAAAACAAAAGGGACACCGCAGAAAGCAGCAGTCAGGGCCAAGAGTTCAAAGGAAAGCCCACTGCTGGAGAGGAGGGCAGTTCAGCTCAGTGACTCAAGCAGATGAGGTGAGCACTGCTCCAGCTCTGAGGAATCAATGGGGACCAGTGACTGTCCAGAAATAACAGAAGTCATCACATCGCAACACCACTAAACACAGGGCGGGCTTTTAAGAAGTCAGACCTGGATGGTAGCCAATATCCAAAAGCTATTTTTATTTATCAACAACAAAAACATATTTAGAGAAAAAGCAACAACCTTGGTCTAGAGATATAAAGTTGCTAATTCAAGGAACATCTATTGCCCTGTGGCTAAGAAATTTAAAAGTCAAGCTCTTCAGGGTACATTCGTTTTCTTTCACTCATGTGCTCCTGGCTTACTGGTACATTAAGATACAAATACTACAATTTTTCACCCATGCCCAAAGGGTCCTAACAAAACCACGCTTGGATCCAACTTTGCACTGAGATATCACAATGATTAAACTTTCAGTTTTGTTCTTATCTATCACAGTGAAAAAGCTTCCAATGGAAAACAGACTTTGGGAAAATAGTGTTCTTAACAGCATATATGTGGAAGACCAGACAAAAGAAACGTCAGTGAAGCACAAATAAGAGTTTAATTTCCCTAACTTAGTGGGGTGTGAGTAAGCCCCTTAATTAAAGCCTCTGTGGCATCTCCTTGAGGTTTATAATCGTCTCTGTGCTCAAACAGAGGACCTCAGGGTCATTCCTGGGCCCATAATCCAGCACAGCGCCCAGTCTTTAGCACATTTTCTGGCTAATTGACCATCAAAGAGTCTGTGAGCGCCTCTCTTGCCCGTTGCCAAACACCTTTCACAGTTTCTTTTTGGCCCATCCTCTTTTAGAGTAATAATACGGGCCCAAAGTTTGGATAACCACTGCACATAGAGTCATTCCTATAACTTTATGAAGCCTCGGAAGTGCAAGCTTAGGGTGGTAACTGAGCAGACCCGGATCTGAAAGCACCGAACTGTTATCCAATGCGAGACCTAATCCTTCCCTCAAACCTCGTGACACTGGCTACACCAACATGCAGTACTCTATTTGCTTATCACTTAAAAAATAATTATGTACACACACACACTTGTGCTCTCCCCTTTCTTCCTATTACCAATACACGTTTTGGACTCAAACTCACATGTTGTAACTGCTTTCAAGCTGCTTTTTTATTAACCATTCTTTCTTTTTCTTTTTTTTTTTGGCGGAACTGGGGATTGAATTCAGGCCCTTGCACTTGCTAGTGAAGCGCTTATTTCACTGAGCCATCTCCCCAGCCCTTCACTCTTTCTAATATAAAGTAACAAAATAAAAGGGGGGTAGGGTACAGTGGACAAGGTATGTCTGCCTATCACATATGTCACAACTAATAATAGAAGCCACCTTTGTACTTCCACACAGTAAATCCCCAAATTCAGGGATTAAGTAGAAAACTGAAGTATAAAGATATCAGACCAACTGAGTGTTTTTAAGTCCATCCTAAGAGAATGAAAGAATAATCATTTAAGAGGCTGAGTCAGGGCCACAGCGCCCAACCTCCACGTTCCCCAGGTTCCATTCCAGAGCCAGGGCTCAAGCTGCAATTCCCCATGCAGTACTTTTCCCTGGTTTCTTATCAGTTTTCTGAGAATGTGCAAACAGCAACTGCTAGTCTTGTCCAAACTCACTGCTAGTATATCAACATTATCTTCCTCTTCTAAATAATGCTGACTTACAGGAAAAGCTAAGACTACAAGGCCTACAAAACAACATACTGTATACCATGCAAGTGAACATTGGAGTTGTTCTCAAAGTTTTAGAACAAGCAGGTTTTTGAGGGCTTTAATGGAATTATAGAAAGGGAGGAAAGGGCACACAGTATAAGGCATTAACTGATGAAAAGAAAAAGGCGCACTCCTATGGTACAAACTAAATTTTTTTTTTTTTTCAGATTGCAGCATACTTGGGAGAAAAGGTCTCTGTAAAGACCATTAAACTTGTAAACAGAGACAATAATTTCCAACTAGTAATATAAAGCATTCATTTTCCCCCAGATGTATACAATTCTTCACCTTGCATTTGAAGTGAAATATTTATGGCACCTAAAGTCTGTAAAGAGAAGGGACCTAATCCTTTGAGTTTAATGGCCATCTTTCATCCCTTTCTGAAGATCAAAAGAAAGAAAACCCTCTTACACAACTTCACAGTGCTAATCCCAACACACCTGCAGACACCATTAACTCTTAAAGCGAAAGCCACTGGACATGGGAAGGAAGAGCTGGTACCCTCCGAATCCCATAGCACAACACGACCAGGGCCCACAGCACCCAGGACTAGCCGGGAGGGGTTGGGCATACTCTACCAGATGAGGACAGGGTGCTGGGCACTTTATTCTTAAAAAGAAATTGGCAAAGCTCCAATTACCTGATCTTCTGAGAACTCTCTTCAATAAAGAACCATCTTTTATAAGTCATTATAATCTTTTTACATCTAAATAAGTATTTGGAATTTTAACTCCAAAATTTCCCAGTTCTCTAGGTGTAGAGAAACTGATTCTTATTTCCGCAACCTTCCCCCTCCCTTCTGCAGGGCTGGGACTGAGCCCAGGGGCCCGCCCAGGTTAGGGAAGCACTACACCACTGACCTGCATCCACAGTTCAATGCTGTATCTTCTCAAATTTCTTTCAAAAGAATGTAGGTAATCAGTAGGGCAAATACTGGGTAAGTAGATAGATAGGAAGTGCTGGGAAACCTAACTGCGCAAAAGTCAGTCTTTGCTATGCATCTACACTCCCACACACTTGTATTTTGAAATCCAAAGGAAGTCAGAAACATTGCAAAAGCTCAGGGGCCGGGAGATGGCTCAATAGAATAAGTGCTTGCCCGGCAAGTGCCAAGGGCCTGAGTTCAATCCCCAGTTTCTCACACACACACACACACACACACACACACACACACACACACCAAACCCAAACATTGTAAAAGTTTAAAAGTAACATATCTAACTATAATTTTAAATCACAAATTAATCTTAAAATTAACTTTAAGTCTCAAATTAATTTGTGTACAACAAAAGAACTTTTTATTATAGATTTAAAAAGTACAGTCAGGTCTGGGGAGATGGTTCGGCAGCATAA
>NDGN011178165.1:0-10052 GCA_002564285.1 Tympanoctomys barrerae | reverse complement strand
TTGCCTCAGCAGTGTATCTTTTTTTTTTTTTTTGGTGGTACCAGGGATTGAACTCAGGGCCCTGCACTTGCCAGGCAAGTGCTTATTCTACTGAACTATCTCCCTGGTCCTATACATTTCTAATGAACTACTTGTCTCAAATAATTTTTATTTATACAGGATGCAAGTTTCATGAACTGTTCAAAACCACTCAAAATTATCAGATGTTTCTTAAATTCTTCTGAGGTGATATAAATCCTAATACAGTCAGAATCTGCTAATGAACACTCATATCAATCTGAGAATGAGAGCATTTCCTCACACCAGCACTGTTTATTAACATCTTACCTTTATTTTTCACACTTACATCAAGTCAAAAACTCTTGCCTACTATTAGCAAGCCAAAACAAATACCTAAAAGCCGAGAAGTCAAATGTATATATAACAAAAATCACAAATTCAGCAATGAAATAAATGCTTTAAAAAGTCAAGACCTTTTAAGAGTCTCCAAAAATGTTAGCACATCTTGAATAATGTTTAAGTAGAAACAGTTCTTCTGAAGGGACTCGTACTTGAGATGTACGAAGTCTCTCTGTGAAGGCATTAGCTTCCACTGCTCAGACATACTGTCCAACCATCTGACTTAAAGGAGGGGCGAACCTGGCTCTCAGCTCCAGGGGATGCAGCTCCGCTAGGCGGGCACCACCGCGGGCCAGGGCGGAGTGAAGCTGCCAGCCAGGAGCAGTGAAGGTTAAAGGAGCCACACAGGATGGGGCAGGATGAGAGACCCAAGGCCGTCTGTGAGCGCCATGATCCACAGGGACACATCCAGAAGAGCACTTTGCTGTCCCCTAGGTGGCGCCCCAGCCAATCAAGTTACAATCAGGTCTAACCAGCTGGCTAACAGCTTAAGAGCTGCCGTGTGATCATGAACAAATTATTTAACTTTCTGACCCTCTTTCTTCAACAGCAAAACAGGTCAATACCTAGCAATTAGTCTTAGGAAAACCCATTTGAGAATTTTGTTTTGGTATTTAGTCAACTAGATATATACTCACTTATTTAATTTTCTACTAGTTATTATATTATAAATTATATCACACTATTTAATGTATTATTTAAAAGACAAGTATTCTTAACGGTGAGAAAGGAACAATAAGGTACCAAATTCTCTGAAAGCATGCAAAATTTAGTGTACATCTGGTTATATATCCTTTCCTCAGGAAACGATCCCAGGCTTTTATTCATTATTCTCTCAAAGTCATTTATGAACATGAAAAGTTCAAAAGTGTATTTTAAGCCTGTTAGCTTTATTTTCTCTATTCATTAGATTTATAAGGTTTATAAAGAATCCTGGAAAGGACCAGCCAAATAGCTCAGCAGATTAAAGCACCTGCTTATGCAGACACAGGGGTCGGGAGTTTGATCCCCAGGCCTGCTGTGCTGGCCCCGCCCCACAGGGCAGGCTGACACGGCAACTGAGACTGGGTGTGGTGGCGCGCACCTGTAATCCCTGCACTTGGGAGGCTGTAAACAGAAGGGTCACTACAAGTCCGATCTACACTGAGTCTGATCAACACAGTGAGACCCTGTACACCCTGTCTTAAATACAAAAAAGAAGATTCCTAGAAAACATTACACACAAGTCAAATTTTAATTTGTTCAACAACAAAGAAAAGGGAAGCCATACCAAAGCATATGCTTTTCTCTTATCTCCTTCAAAAAAACACCATAAATTCATTTAGCTGAAATTATCCCCCAACTTTGTAATAAAACCAAATACTCAAAATTTAAAAATCTAACAACAACAAAACCCAACCCACAAAAAAAGAAAATCATTAAAAACTGCCCAAAATAGCCCCATTGCTTATATAACCTGTTGATGATTGTCTTCCCTGGAGCTGATTTTTCAAATTACTCGTTCCCCACATTCTGACTCAAAGTTAACAACTTTCACTTCAAATAGTTATCATGTTGTTTTAAATGTGTGCAATAAGGAAACTACATGGCACCATGCAAGGTGCCCAAATTAGGAACCAGAAAAGGAGGGTCCCAGTCCTGTTCTGTCACAAATGGACAGCAGGACAGTAGCTAGGACCTGGTGTGGAGTCGCGCAGCTCCCAGGATACCCGCTGGTGCACTCCACTGTGGAAAGGGAAACTCACAACAGGGGAGCGCCCAACAGAAGGCCTAACAAGGAAAAACACACACCAGGCAACAGCAAGTACTAATTCCAAAAGGCTTTGTCCCCACAGCTGCCACCTGAAGGTACCTATATTCAGAGCAGGATCTGTAAGTGGCGGCACTGAGAAATTCAACGCACCACTGATAAAAACACCAGACATCTCTACACGCTGCCCCTTTCCTTAAAGATGACAGCACTTTATGAGTCCTATATAAGGATTTAATGACATTTACACAGACAAAAAGCCCATACAAAATACACAAAACAGTTTGGTGTATCTTGATACATAAAGCCTTATTTTATAGTTCATTAAAAATACTTCTTATAAAAAGGGCAGCTTGAGGGGCGCTTCCCTGGCAAGCACAAGGGCCTGAGTTCAATCCCTGGTTCTGCCAAAGAAAAAAAAAAAGGGGGGTAAAAAGGGGAGCTTATATTAATCATTGTATTTCTAAGCTGCCTTTTCCAAAAGAAGTGTTTTTCAATAGACTACAAAATATGGCTTTATATATTAAGATGGCCCTATGCAGAAGAGACACTCCTTCCCCTTTAAAAAAGAATTAGCATGGTAAGGGCTTTTCTGAAAGGCTGAGACTAGTGTTTCAGCACTAGAATGTGGTATTATTAATGGGAGCATGAGATGCTCTGCTTCCTAACGGCACACGCCCCTCCTCTAAGAATTACTGCAAACAGCTCGCAGGGCTGAGGCCATGGCGCAGTCTCTCAGCTCTAAGTCATCTTTAGCAATTTTCTGCCATTTGCCTACTGTGTGAATCAAAGAAATCAGTACAGGGTACAATGAGGCACAGGCACGCAAACAAATAAAAAGGAACAGCAAAAAGAAACCAAGACAGGCTCTTATTAAAAATACCCCAGAGTGCTGCAAAAAGTTTATGCAAAAAAGCCCAAAGGAAGGACTGCTGGGGCGGCTGCTGCACCGTACACACCCAACATTCTCAGCGGTGCTAAACCGCGCTCCTCTAGCTTACGGCTCACATACCTTCACTCATCACCCTAAACAGTGACCACGAGTTTTCAGTTCTTCACCTTGTAACAGCACTTCCCAGCACATGCAAAGAGCAGCAGAAAAACACGATGAGAAGCCGCATCCCAGTCAGGCCACCACCCTAAGCAGCCGCCACCCTAAGCAGCCACCAGCATGGCTCACCAGGGACTCCCATCTGCAAATGCACACACTTTTGTAGCACATTTAAATTAGTGAGAAGGGATAAAGATGAAAGTCGTAATTAGTAAAAATTGAATATAGAAATTATTTCTTACAAATTTAGTTCTAAGTTAATTTTGCCCTTAAAACATAGCATCCCTGCTAAAAGGATTATAAACAGGTATAAATACTTGGGTGACAATTTGGCATTGCAAACAAAAATTCACACTGCACATGGGGGCGGTCTCACTTAAGTGGCCCAGGCTGGCCTTGAATTTGCCATTCTCCTGCTTCAGCCTCCCCAGCAGCTGGGACTACAGGCATGGACCACCCCACAGAGCTCACACGTATGCTTTGATCTGTCAGTTTTACTTTGAGGACTCCAGCCTATAAAATTCAGGGACGTAAATACATTGTAGCATTGTTGTAAAGGTGAAAGATCAAACCAGCTATCACAGAGGACACCACAAGGAAGAATGCACTAAACCTACATCTACAGACACACACAAGACCTCTAAGACTATTCAGCGAAAACATGCAAAGTGCAAAAGAACAAGTAGAGAATAACTGTAAAAGTACCATAAGTGAAACTGTGTGCGTGTGCATGTGCCTATGTGAAGAGATGTATGGGAAATGAACGGGAAGATTCGTCCCAAACACATACGCACCAGAAGCTACCACCTGGGGCAAAGGAGGGATCAATGTGTGGGGTCAGTGTAAATTCAAAGACAAATGAGGTTTTAAGAAAGGATTTTCACCTTTTCCTCCACATCCATCTGTACATATATCCTTTACAGAAAATAAGATGCAAAGTCAAATGTTAGCTAAACTCCAGAATTCAATAGGAGTCTGAAACAGAAAATGTGTTAAAGACTACTGGCAATCAAAAACGTGCTTTGTAGACTTTACCCTTGAAAGGAATAAAGAAAAACCGTGGGTAGTATCAGTCATTCTAAAAGAATGTGACAGTGTTTTCAGGAAAAAGCAATCACTATGCAAGAACTAAAGGTTTGTATCTCAGATCTTGAAGAATGTGAAGAGATACTGAAATCAGAAACATTATTTAAAGAATACAGAAACATTTAAAAAGATGTACTCATGCCAAGTGTAGCTTAGGAATATAATTTCAATGTCAACAACAACTCCTCTTACTCTGGTACAAAATGTGCGCCGCGTGGCTGACCTGCCTGCTTGCAGCCGTGACTGACTCTCTGGCTCATCCACCGTGTGGCTGGGGCAGAGCACCCAGCATGCGCTCTTGCCCTGAGGTACATACTGCCCAGGCTTCGCTACTTTTTTGAGATGGAGTCCTATTAACTTGCCCAGGCTGGGCCTCAACTTTGCCATCTTCCCGTCTCAGCTTCCTGCATAGGTAGGGTTACAGGTGTGTACCACTGTGCTTAACGTATGTAAGTTTTGATAAAACTTCATGCATAACAAACTAAATGGTACTCTTACCTGCACGTTTTCTTCCGTAACCTGAATTTCTGCAGTGTAAACATAATCAATTAGCATCCTCAGGGTCCAGCCATCTACCTCTTTTATTCGAACTCTCTTTGCTCGGCTCTCACTCATCTCACCTAAAAAACAAGGAGTAAAGTGCATTACTGCAAGACGCCGCTGTGGAAAGACCATGCGAAACAGACTGATCCATCTTTTTGACACTCACTGAATTAGAAAGGAAACAGGATGAGCCACCTTTTGTGGGTGTAAAACACTCCCCCAACTCTCCTAAAAGCTTCTCTGGGCAAGTCAGAAAATGTACTTAAGCTACCCACCTGCACCTGAAAATCACAGTGATGCAAGCGGCATGAGTCTAACTGTATGAACTGTAAACCTGGGCCACTGGAGCCTGTCTGTTGCTGCCCCTGACTTTGGGCAGTGTGTTTTCTCTACAACTTCCAGTGCTCACTAAGACAGACAGTGTCACCACCTCTGACCAGGAACACTTTCTGGAAAGGACCCACTCGATTAGCAACACCCACTCAGCAAGCACACAGAGGCTGGCAAGCCCTGTGCTGGACACAGAGGCCTGAGGTTCAGTGCAAAGTCATAACTCTTTTGCAGAAAACAAATTACAAAAGACACTGAGGTCAGTCATGGCAAAGCCTTGTTACTGGATCATCTAGCCCCGCTCCCTGCTTGTCAGCTGTAGTAACTCCATGCAGAACGCATTTTCAGACCTGTACTTAGTACTAGCCAGGCCCTTTTTTGCAACACTGTCCAATAAAAAGTGGTATATGACTTGCTTCCCAATACCTACTGTGGAAAAAAGCAGAATAATAAAAAGAGAAAGGATGGTCCCTAAATCAAAAGGAACTGGGTAGAACAGAAAGTAGATCTGAGTACCTACTTGTGGACAACATAAAAAGACCTAGAATATAATGAAACACAACCGCTGAGTGATGGGAAAAGAAAACCTCCATTAAAACTGAAAAGCAAGGGTGGGGAGATAGCTCAGTGGAATAAGCGCCTCCCTGGCAAGCGAAAGGGCCTGAGTTCAATCCCTAGTTCGGCCAAAAACAAACAAACAAACAAAAAATAAAAAAGAAAAAAGAAAAGAAATTATGTACTTGCATTCCAGCACTTGGGAGGCTGAGGCAGGAGCATCACAGTGAGTTCAAGGCTAGGCTGGACTACACTGTGAATTCAAAGCCACCCTGGACTGTTTGGTAATATTCTATCTCAAAAGGGTGGTGGTGGTGATGAGCCAAGAATAATGCCTAGTGTCATGGGACACCCTCAGCAAAAAGTCTGGCTCTAGAATTCACTGCATTTTAATAATAAGAGAACAGGCAAGGAACTGATGCCACTATCCATCACCTACTCCTGAATCCAGCATTACCTATTTAAAAATAACATAGTGATCTCAAGATTCCTTGAAAGCTAAATGCACCGTCAGTGACCGTAAACTATTAGAAAAGCCCATGGGAATCCATTATTACACAAAATTCCTTTACAAATAAAAACCCCAGAGGAGAGAAACAGTAATAGTGATGTACATTTATTTCACTATACTTCCCTAGAGATTATGTGACAAGATCTCAGGGAGAAGTTGTTTTTCTTGGGGTCTTCACAGCTATCCTGCTACCTCCCAAGGGGAGACCTCCATCTGTACTACAGGGGAGGGATGGCTGGGGACAAGGAGCACGGGGCCTCTGCAGCAGGATGAAGGAGACTGTAGGGTGCATCTTGGCACCAACAAGTGTCTCTTCCCTCCTGGACAGAAGACAACAGGGGAATGTGGAAAATTAATTCATCTGCATACACTGCACCCCCTCTACCCTACTCTTCATGGACCTGTTGGATAGGCGGGTTTGTTTCCTCAGAACATGCTTTTGTACCTGGGGTTATGACACTCTGGTGATTCCTGCCTGACTTTAGACAAAGCCTGTAACAAGTCCATCTACAGAACCCTGTCATGTACAAACCCTGTGCGGCCTGCAGCCGCAGAGCCTTGGAGGCAGCTCTCGGAGTCAGGCATGACTTCATTTAAACTTTAATATACACATGTGACCAAAAAAAAAGCAGTCCTGTGCCAAGCAGCTTTTAATATCATGGTTTTTAAAATATTGCTGCTGTAAGATGCACTCTGTCAATTTACCTATTTTCCTCATGTCATTTTTAAGGTTATTTCCTCGAAAAATATATTCACTTTCAACAAAATCAATCTCAATTATATACTGCTTTAAAGATATTTTAATGTTTATTCTAATACTGCATTAATAGATGTGAAATTCCAACTATTATGAATCAAACCATATAGAAAAAGAACTACAGATACTATATCTAACTGTAGTTACATAATATGTTAGTGACTGCCCTTCGCTATGTTTATAGAAAAAATTTAAACCGCATGCTTTGTGGGTTTTTTTTTTATTTTTAGCATTTCTCCTCTAAAGAATTTATTTTACACCTATTATACCACACAGCATGTTTTAAACACTGACATATAATGCCCTAATAAGATAAAGACAAAAAAAGCTTATCTTATTAGAAACTAAGATGCACCATCACTTACAGTCTTCAAACATTATTGCACTTTTAAGTTCCATTTGACAAAACATTCATGAAATAATCAGTAGACTACATAATAAATAAAACCTTTAAGCAGATGAACTGTCCTAAATTGTTAATCAGGTTATGAATTTTACAAACATCACTTATATCATTAGTGGCAATGGTGGAGCTGGAGAGCGCTGGGCCTTCTCCAAGCTGCACGGTGAGAGCCACTGATAGTGTGGTAGAACTCTCCAAGGCCACACTCCTGCGGCCTGCAGACGTCAGCCCACGCATCTCCCTGTGCTTGTGGACTGATCTGGTGATCCACGGGGTATCAGGATTTCTTCTAATGGCTTTGTGGAATGGATCAGTAAGGATAAACTCAAAGAATTTGTATGTGAAATCTTCACCAACTCAGTAAGAATTTAGAACTCTCAGAGCCCCACAGTGGCGTCCAGCTCGCTCCTCAGCAACAGACTGGAGGCTTCGCGCTAACCTCAGCGGGCTAACGCCATGATGGACAGGTGGCCGTAAGTCGCTCCCTGAGGAACTGGACGTTTGAGGCCCCACCGCACACACGAATCCAGTACATGACATATCCTTGCTTGGCTTTCTATCCCAGTCTGTGAGCTCCGTCTGGCCAGGTGGGGCGAGGGGCCCTGTGGAGCGCTGAGAGCTGGCGGTGCTGCCAGCAGCAGACCCGCAGCAGAAAGCGCATTCCGTCGGACTGCTTCTTCCTGCACAGCTCCTGGGCGTGCTTGTGCGCACCCAGCTTGGCTTACCTGGTGTCTGCCGCCAGACGCAAAGGAGTAAACCGTAAGCTTTGTGATTTATGTTTGATAGTGCATTTTTTAAAGTACTGTATCTAATGAAGCTGTAGCTTTTCCTGTACCATTTGTAACTTCTCCTCTAATCAGCTCTTAGCTGATTTATGTCTTGATCATGAAACTCTACAGCTCTATTAGATAACTTGGAGGCTGTTAGGCTACCTGCAGATACACTAAAAACCTGAGGGGGCATCATCCTTGACTTTCTTCTCTTTCTTCCCACCAGACCTATCATTCACCAAAACCTACAGAACTAAACTGAGACAGATCTCCACCAGTTCTCCTACCTCCTCTCCATCTGTCCTGCCACCAGGCCTTTGCCTCTGATCACGCCAACCCCACTGTGACAACCTCCTAATTCTTTTCCTGTCTCTAGTGCTAACTGCACAGTTCTGACCACAGCTATCAAAATCCTTCAGCTTCATGGATCACCAAGATAGCTCAGTAGACTAAGCACCTACTTAGGCAAGTGCAGGGACTGGGGTTTGATCCCAGCACCATATGCCACACTGGCCCCGTCCCGGGGCATGCTGAGCCATGGAGACTGGGCATGGTGGTCTGTAATCCCAGTGCTGGGGAGGCTGAAAACTATGAGTCCAAGCTGCATAGCAAGACCCTGTACCAAATACAGTAAAATATAAAATCCTTCTTCCAGCCCATGCACACAACCTCTGTACATACCCTGCCTATGATTCACTAACCCCGTTCCTCTCCCACTTCTACACTTAAAATACATTTCTAAGGCACTCTCTATAATTTCCCACACATGAAAAAAATTTTTTTATGTATTTTAGTACAGGGACTACAGGGTCTCACTACATAGATCAGATTCATGATCCTCCGGTTTTCAACTTCCCAAGTACTAGGATTACAGGCACATACCACCGTACCCAGTCTCAGTCACTAGCTCAGCGCACTCCAGGGATGGGGCCAGCATGGGAGGCTGGGGATCAACCCCAGTCCCTGTGTCTGCCTAAGCAAGCAGGCACTTTAGTTCACTGAGCTATCTCAGCAGCTCTACACGAAGTAAAATTTTTACTTTGATGCCTTTGCTGAATGAACTTGGTCATCTTGGTCTCCCTAACTCCCTAAACTCCTAGTCCCCAGGCTAATATCCACACTTTCTTTGAAGAGTTAGGGGCAACCTCACCAGGAGGCTCTTACCATGGATCCAGCTGGGCAACCTCATGAATCCACCATCACAACCCACTCTACCTAGTTCTCCACACTTAAGTTCCTGAGCTTCCAGGAGGCAGGAATGAAGGTTTTCATATCTCTCTATCCCATACTGTCTGATAAACAGCAACCCAATAAACACTGATTGGACTGACTAGATGAATTTAAAAAGTGCCAATTTAAAATATAGTACTTAGGGGGGCTTGCGAGTTAGCTCAGTTGTTTAAAACACCTGCTTGGGCAAACCCAGTCAGGCACAGGGGACCGCGGTTCAATCCCCAGCTCCACATGACACACCAGACCCACCCTTAAGGCAACCTGAGCTAGCCAAAAGAAAACAAAACAAAACAAAAAAAGAATCTTTCTAAAATCTATTACTTAGAAAAGCCAGCAAGATAGCTCAGTGGAGTAAGTGTCTACTTAGGGATGTGCAGGGACTGGGGTTCCATTCCCAGCACCACATGACAAGCTGGCCCCACCCCCAGGCATGCTAAGCAGGCCACTGAGACCCAGGTGTGGTAATCCCAGCACTGGGGAGGCTGAAAACAGGAGGATCACTAGAGTCTAAGCTGGGTAGTGAGACCCTGTACCAAACACATAAATTAATAAATAAATAAAATGTATTATTTAACTTAATATAATTAATATAATCAGCAATTAGTTAACTCATATTTACTTAACAACATTAGCATCTCTGTGTTAGTCTTTTTTTTTTTTTTTT
>NDGN011178142.1:0-13392 GCA_002564285.1 Tympanoctomys barrerae | reverse complement strand
TCTTTCTTTCTTTCTTTCTTTCTTTCTTTCTTTCTTTCTTTCTTTTCTTCTTTCTTTCTTTCTCTCTATCTTCTTTTCCTCTTTCTTTCTTTCTTTCTTTCTTTCTTTCTTTTCTTCTTTCTTTCTTTCTATCTTCTTTTCCTCTTTCTTTCTTTCTTTCTTTCTTTCTTTCTTTCTTTCTTCTTTTTTCTTTCTTTTTTCCCTTCCTTCCTTCCTTGCTTTCCTTCTTTTCTTTTCCTTTTTAGGCATTTAGTACAGGGTCTACAGGGTCTCACTATCCCAATCGAGTTCATAGTCATCCTCCTGTTGTCAGCCTCCAAAACGCTGGGATTACAGGCATGTGCCAACACTCTCAATTGCCTTCTCAGCATGCCCCGGGGGCAGGGCCAGCATAGCAAACAATCTCTTTCACACATACTCAAATCTGCCTTTCTCCCCAGAAAGTATCGAGTAACCAGCATGTCAGGTTTGTATGGCCGTGCTTCAGTAAGACTCCACAGAAACAGCTGTCAGGCTGAATTTGGTCGTGGGGCATAGTTTCTATACTTTTACCCCAGTCATTTCATATATATTTTGAGAATCTTTTACCACACTGAAAGAAGGGAATGGAAGGGAAATTTTATTTTCAAATCCAGGAAACCGTATATCCATAATTCTATTAAATTATCTTGTAAATGAATAATTGCTATTGCTCTGCTCATCTCTCTTTCTCTGTACTTTTTTACAACTTATTATCAGAAGGTAATTAGCACTTGTAACATTTTGCCTGGAATGTATCCTGCCAAGGTCCACAAATTTATTAGATCCTTCCTTTGAGGGGTGTGTGTGTGTGTGTGTGTGTGTGTGTGTGTGTGTGTTTAGCACTGGAGATTGAAACAGGGCTTTTGTAGTGAGCTGTAGCCTCAGCACTTTTCTTATATATTTATTTTGAGAGAGGACCTCACTAAGTCACTAAGTTGCCCATGCTGGCCTCAAGTTTATGACTTTACTGCATTAGCCTCCTGGAGTGCTAGCACCAAAGATGTCTGCTACCAAGACTATCAAATGTGCTTTGAAATAAGCTGCTGTGTTAACTGCAGCTGTCTGGACAATTGTTTTCCAGCTTGATAGTTCAGTTGACTATCTTGCTAGTTTACTGTAGCATTTTGTCATCACTTTAAATGGCCTCTGTTCAAAAGCCAATAGTTTTCTTGCTGTGTTGCTAGCAATTGCTAAAAGTTTTCTAACTTCCTTGCCAACCTCTGAACCTATTTTATTTTACTTTTTTAATCTTTGATTTATTTATGTATTTGGTGCAGGCTGTCACTACACAGCTCAGACTTGTAGTGATCCTCCTGTCACTACAAGCGCTGGGATTACAAGTGTGCACCAACATATGCCTGGTTTTGGTGCCCAGCTCCACATGAGGCCAACATGCATGTGGTGCCGAGGATCAAACCTAGGTCCTTGCTTTTGCCAGGCAGGCACTTAAACAGCAGAGTTATTTCCCCACTATTTATTTATTTGTTTTTATTTTTAGGGAACGGTCTATAGGGTGTTCAGGGTTTCACTACTAGATCGGACTCTTAGTGATCCGTCTGTTAAAAGTCTTCCAAGAGCTGGGATTACAAGCCTGCACCACCATGCCCAGTCTCAATTGCCTTTAGGGTGGGGCCAACACAGCAGACCTGGGGATTGAACCCCCAGCCCCTGCACCTGCTGGCAAGTGCTTTAATCTGCTGAGCTATTTGGCCAGCCTTCTTTTACCTAACTATTTTAAAGGCTAAATTTACATATCTTAACTTTCATTTGTAATTATCCTTTTTAAGGTGTTGATTTTTATTGATTGACATTTTAAATGGAGGAAACTGTTCTGGAAACCTCATTACTTAAAGCAGTACTTTGATCTCCTATGATTGTAGTCATATGGTTGACCCTTCTTGTCAGAACTGATTCTGATGAAGTGGAAGGTCTAGCGAAGACTGATAGACTCTAGGATGATTGGCTTAATGTTAGGTGAGCAATGGGGTGATTTCACTATGCATCACAGCACCAGAAGACCAGGGTACACATGTTCACAAGGTGGGGAGAACTTCAGATATAAGGACAAAGGGAGGCATCCAGTGTTGCTTCTCTTTTTCTACAATCCCATGGACCCAAGAGAGATACAGATTATTTCAATCTCAGGATGGAGGGAGACTATGGAACAGCACAAATGTGGATGGAAGATGTATTAAGAGTATTTTCACCAAAACAGAAAAAAAACTGTAGCACATCTACACATTACTCAGCACCAATTTTCAACAGAGACAAACAGATTAAAATTATTCTATAAGACAATAGTAATTTACTGTCCTTTTGTGAACAGGGTTAGTCTATGATAATGGTGAAATCCTAGTCTGTGAGAGTGGTGAAATCATTTCTTTCTTTTTTTAAATGTATTTTGGTACATGGTATACAGGCTCTCACTATACAGATAACTCGTACTGATCCTCCTGTTTTCAGCCTGTGACAATGGTGAAATCTCATGTCAAGCAGAACCTATTCTTCAATCAAGAAAGACAACTTTCTTCTTAGCTGGGAACATCAAGGTGCAAACCCAGCACACACACACACACACACACACACACACACATATTTTGAGGTTTTTGTGTGTAGGAGTTTATGGCAATATCACTGAGGATGATGGAGATGGAATCTAGGTCCTAGGTTCTTGTGTATGATAAAAAAAAATTACACACTGCAGTTATGGTGATATAATGCTGACAGAAGTTTAATCTGGTGATTATAACTCACAGTGATTAAGCAATCAGAAAGGAAAATGACAGAGCCCTAAAGGCATTAGGTTTAAGAATTTAAAATGTTGTGCTTGGTCTGGAGCATCTCCCATTAGGCTTTCCAGAGCTTGATCTACAACATGATTTACAAAGTGCTAAGGCATGTTGGCTGTGTCTACTGAGCTTGTCCTTTCTCATAATTCACTTTGCTGTAATTGGGAGGATGTGATGCAGTCCATATGCAAGAACCTTCAGTGAAATCTGAGAAAAGAAAGTTTACTGTAGATCATGCTGGGAGACTTGTCATATTGGCTACTGGGTTTGGGATTCAGGTTTTTCTGGCTGAGGTACTTACTTTTCATCTCTGCTTTTCATTAGTGGGCTATAGAATAAAGGGTGGTGGTACTGGAGCACTGCCCAGGATCAGGTGAAGAAGTCTGGTCATGTGACCACAGTTCTACTATCTGTATTAATGGTCTCAACAATTTATGTGCACATTCTTTCCCTGATCTCTGAAGGGATAAATTTATAAGTAGAGCAAAGTAGGAGACCTTACTTCATTATACTTTTTAAAATGTGGTACCAGGGATAGAACTCAAGACCTTGTACTTTCCAGGTAGGTGTTCATGCCACTAAGCTATATCCTGGCCCTGAGACATTATTTTATCTATCTATCTATCTATCTATCTATCTATCTATCTATCTATCTATCTATTTTTGCAGACCGGGGATTAAACTCAGGCCTTGCCAGGCAAGCACTTATTCTACTGAGCTATCTCTCTGGCCCTACACACTGTCATTTTTATATTTATTTATTTATTTATTTATTTATTTATTTATTTATTTATTTTTGCAGACCGGGTATTGAACTCAGGCCCTTGCACTTGGCAGGCAAGCACTTATTCTACTGAGCTATCTCTCCGGCCCCACACACTGTCATTTTTAAATGGCTGAACAAGAGTAGATAGAGTTCTTGGATGGGACTAGATAGATAGATACCTTTTGCTAGTATATTCAAAGCCAAAATGATGTTACCATACATTTTATGCATTTAGTTAGCAGAAGTTGGTAAACTGCAAGCAAATCAGGGATAATTCACCAGGAAAGTGACTAAAATACTTTAAGAACTAAATCTGCATTCCTTTTGTTAGTAGAGATAACAGCTTCATCAATTGAACCTTTGCCAAATACAAGCTGATTTTCACTTACATTTCCAGACTCTTAAATTATTTGTATTTTTTTCATCCATGTAAGTATCACAAAATTTACATTTTACCACTCTTGGAAACTGGGATTTTTTGAGCACATTTTTTTTTCTGTGTTGTGTCCATATAACGCAGTAAGACAATACCACAGAGTATAATTTCTAAAGAAAAGTCAGGTCAGTACAGTAGAAATTAGGAATAAGAGATAAGGGATTTAGATTTAAGCCCTTAAACTATATGATAATCAGAAAAATCGGTGAACTTTAGTGATTACCCTTGGTTCCTAAATATCTTCTTTAATATCCTACTTCATCTCATTCAACCCAAAGCCTGAGAGTTAATCTTTGGTGCTTTTACTTCTCTAATTAATTGTGCTCAATTTATCAGCAAGTTCTATTGATCCTATCTTCAAAATGTACTTTGAGTTTATTTACTTTCTATACTCATTATGACAAGTCTCAGTCCAGGATACCATCATCTTTCACCTAATAAAACTTCTTAATTAATTATAACTTTAATTATAACTTCTTAAATAATTTCTTTTCTTATTTTTAAAATACAAATTGGATGATTTGTACATTATTACTTAAAATAATGGCCCAGAATAAAATAAAACCTTTACTGTAATCTATGCAATGGTTGAGCTCAGTGGTCAGTTGCCCTGGGTTTAGAAACTCCTGGGAGGGAACTGGATCACAAAGGTGCTATTCATAAGTTAAAGTGGTAACTGTGGATTTGTTCCCTGATGTTCAAGGCTGAAGGTGCTGGTGGGAGGCGGGCCGCTGGGGGTGTTTCCTTGGAAGATGTATCTCTGGTGGGCACTCTTTCTTTTAAGCTCTGCTTAATCACACCTTTCAACCAAGTCTACCAAGAACTAAGCCTCTGAAACCATGAGCCAAAGCAGATCTTTCCACCATGAAGTTGTGGGTGATACATGTCCCATACCGGGAACAAGAAACCTGACTAATGCCACGTACAACCCAGTGATCCTCACGTGATCAGCACTAGCTCTTTCCATACTGCCAAATGCCGCTGTGAAAAAAGTTTCAGACAGTTCCAGGGGCATTTCATTTCTCCCGCAAGGGCTCTCAGCTCTAGTTTCTTTCCTCCCTGGTTCTTTGCTGTATAGCAAAGGGAAGCTTCAAGATAGTCTTTTCTCCTCTTCTTAGGTATTTGCTTACTGCTATGCAGTATTTTGAGGGAGAAAGTGGCCATATACTTCAATCTCTCTACTTTTCCAGTTTTGTCACTGCAGCCTGGTACAACCAAGAGATGCCTCTTGTTCTTCATTCCCCTCGTGGTCATCCCCTGCCTGTACCTAACCCTGAGTTAGTGCCTTTTGTCTTTACATGTGTCCTCAGGGCCTGTGGTAGATCTACTGCTCACTTCTCAAAAATTCTTTCTCTAAACTGTTATTCCCTTCAGCCTTGTTGCTTCTGTCGTGCTCTTGTGTCTTAAATTACAAGATTTTAAAATTTTTCTAGCTTTTTGTGTTCAGCAGCATGCTGGTTTCTCACCTATATGACAGCAGAATTTAAATTAAGCTCCTTCTTGGAAAAGCCCCAGACTTCCTCGGCGCAGGTTCTCTGCGAGTGTTCCTCACACCGTCTTGTCTCTCCAGAATTTCTAGCATCTGGCTTCTTCACCTCTGTCTTAGTCTCTTTCCTCATGGCTGGGACCTGATACCTAACACCTAACACTCGCAACAAAAAGAAGGAGGGGTTTAATTCTGCTAAAGCTTGCAGTCCATGATCCGCCCCCTCCATGTCAGAGTCAGCGTGGCAGCGGCGCGTGGCAGAGGAAAGCCGCTCGCCTCATGGTGACAGCAAGCAGGGGGAGAAGGGAGGGCCCGCGAGGAGACGCACTCTTCCCAGCACCCCCATGAGCGCCTCTCACCCGGGACACACCTCTTAATAGCACAGCCACTGAACTCACCATGAGCGAAGTCATTGCCAGTGTCCCCATGATTCACTCACCGTCCAACACAGAGGCCTCTGAGGGCCACCGCAGGTCTAAACCAAGCACAAGCCTTTAGCTCTCAGCTGGAAGGCTTCCTTCATGAAGAGGCGATCCCTGAATGCTCGAGCAAGAGATGGTCTCCTATAGTCCCTTCTCATTGTTCTCTTCTCAGGGTTTTCTGTTTTCTTACCCTTCCTGGCTCTTACTGCATTTTGTAATATTTCATTAATAATTAATAACTTATTTTTATTTCCACAATAAAGACCAGATGATTTTTTTTCTTTTTTTTTTGTGGCTGCCTCAGCCCACCTTGGGGGTAGGGCTGGCGCGGCAAGTGGTGCCAGAGAACAAACTGTACGCTTGCCTAAGCTTGCCTACGCAGATGCTTTAGATTGCTGAGCTATCTCCCTGGCCCAAGAACAGATAATCTTGTGATTTATGAAAATAAGAACTATAGGTATCCTCCATGGTGTTTTTTGCAAGTTCTCAATCAGATGAATGAATGAATGTCAAAATGAATTGGTTCATGAATAATTCAAAAAGATAAAATGGCTTTAATATCTTTAAGGTAAATTATTTACTTATGTAGTTTTTTTGGTCACTTCTGGATGATTTCAAAATTTATAATGCTAATCTTATATTTCTTTCTGCTTTATTTTAATCAGTTTAATTCACTTTGATCACTTGCTTTGTAAAGAGTTCTGTGTCAGTTATTCAGAGGTAAACTAAGAAGAAAGAAGATTGTGAACATAGCTGCTTTCTTCACAGATGTTGCTATCAATTTAAGGAGACACAGTTATTAAATCTTATAGTCTCTCTTTATATATGACACTTAAAATGTCTGAAACTAAATTTACTCTTTTCCTAAAACATTTTCTTCCTGTAATGCATATTTCTACCCAAACTATTGGCATGGGTGAAGATATTGAAGCATCCTTTCCTTTTGATATCTCCTGCTATAGACTTATTCTAAGCATCCTCTAGCTGGTCTCAGTAGCACCACTCTTGTTTTGTCTTAGCATTATCTGTTAGTCTAAGTGTTATCTTTCTGTTGTAAAGTTGAACTTTTCATATTCCCTGCTTTAGCTTTTTCATGGGTTCCTTTAATAAGGAAAAAATCTATTTAAAGTATGAATTCCTCAATTCTACACTAAGAGATTTTGAATCATTAGATTTGCAATGAGAACAATGAATATCCACATCTCTGTGTAGACTTGAGAAAATCACTTGAATTATTTGTTCTTAGTTTCTTCATCCTTAAAAAGGAGGAAAATATTACCTATCTCATAAGGTAATATCCAGGATCCAGTATGTTAACCCATGGAAAGTGCTTGAAACTGTGCCTGTCATATATCATAATTTACTATTAAGTGGTCTAGATTAGGTATGCTGAAGGTGCCTGTCAGAAAGAAGGTTTTTACTGGTTTTCATAAAACAAATGACCTGTAATTGAATGTATATCAACTTTATCAGTAATTATACTGCTTGGATTAGCTGAAATTTTTGTTATAGCAAGATTTTGTGGATGGAGGCAATGATTTGTTGATTTATCTTGGGATGTTAGTTCATTGACTTGTTGGGCCTTGTGACAAGTAATTCAGAAAGTTCACTCTGGTGATTTTGGTAAGTGATGATTATCTCCTTTTTGAGAAACACTAACTTACCCCTTAACATGACACCTCCACCTATGACGGCACTTATTTTACTGACCCTCCACAATTTTCTTTGTGTATTTTTCTTCTATCCTTTGGTACTTTACAACAATATTCACTTAGAGATTATGAACAGGAATGAAGCAGTGATCTAAAAGTAAATATACACTTTTGGCATTCCTCAGTTAAAAGATAAAGTTAGCATCACCCAATGCATGTGACCAAGCTAGAAAACGTCTCATGATGGTTAAAAGAATAAGAATTTCTGGTTATACGAATACAAGCCTGGTAAGGCTTAAAGTAAATGCAAGAAAATGAATGAAGGATAAAATTTGGCTTAGGGTCAGTGTTTAAGGATTCAGAGCAGACAGGCAGTATGATTCCTGATATAAGCTGTTTATTTCAGTCAGATCTAAAACAATTTTCTTTATTGCGGATTTATTGACTGTGTGTCATTATTCAAGTTTCATATTCTCTTTGAGTAGATTGAGGTGGCATTTACTAAGTAATACATTTTAAAGGCTCTCTACATTACTTTGATGACTACCAGTCTGGGAACTACAGTGGTGTAGGTAAGTGTCTTAAAGGTCTATGTGGAAAAGGACTGGTCGTCAGTCTGCAGCACAGTTGGGAAGAGGTAAAACCTTTAGGAGGTGAAACAAGTGAGAAGTCTTTAGGCTATCAATGGCATGCCTAGTGGGAGGTCTCAGGTCATTGGGGCATGCCACAGATGGTGGAAACTTGGTCACTTCATAGCTTTCTTTTGGTTCCTGGCTATGAGGTGAGTAGTGTTGCTCTGCTATTCACTGCTGCCACGACACATTGCCTCAAAGTAATTGATCATTAATTGAAATATTCAATACAACTAAAGATTAATCTTTTCTAGTGGCAAGTTGATTAACTCAGGTATTTGTTATATTGACAGAACACCGGAGTTATAACTGGACCTTCAGCAGACTTCTTATTTTGTAACAATGTCTCCTTTTCCTAAGGGAACATCTGTACTCCAGTCCAAGGTCCTTTGTTGTCTGATAGCTGTACAGAATTTGAAGACTGGTATGATGTTGCACCAGCATATGAGTTACAGCCTCAAGGGAATGAATCACCACTCCCACCCCAACCCAGCCACATATGTACTTCCAGAAGGTTAGCACTAGTGCTGTTTTGCTCTTACATGAACTTAACCTTTGGTTGGTATATGGAGCAAACACTCCACTAAAATTGGATTTATAAGAATTTTCCCCTGAGGTTTTAACTTGGGACTTAGATAACCGAAGTTGAGCTCCTTATTTTTCCCTACACTTGGCTCGATCTTTTCTACTATGAAAAGTAAAGGGAGGTAAAAAGAATGCACAAGGAAATAGTTTTATGAGAAAGGAAGATATTCCTGGCAATAGTAAATATTTTAGAGGACCCTGCTGTGCTGTCATCTTACGGCTCTGAAAACACAGGGATCAAGATCTTCTTAGGATTATTGGGGATGATTTTGCTCTTCTGCCTTGTAAAATGACTTGTAATTAGCATAAAATACTTCCAAGTCCATAGAGGCCCTAAATCTATAATGGCCAACAATATTACACTAAACAGAATCATGATAAACAGAATCATGATTCTCCCTTCAGCCTTCAGTTCCTCTGCATGTATAAGCTTATGTGATCAAGAGACTTTTGAATAAATTAAGACTTTGAAATAGAGAGATTATCTGACTGTGTCCAGACTAACCACATTAACCTTTATAATAGAAAGTAAGAAAAGAAAAGAGCATGAGTAGAGGATGATTGGATGACAGAAGTAGAGGCTGGAACTATGTGACTACAGGCCTTGAAGATGAAGAAGGGGGCTCAAGGATGCAGGAATGCAGGTGGCCTTAGAACCTTGAAATAGCAAAAAAAGAGATTGTCTTTCATAGTCAATCAGGAGGAATACAATCTTGCTTGCACCTTTCTTTCTTTCTTTTTTTTTGCGGTACCGGGGATTGAACTCAGGCCCTTGCGCTTGCCAGCGAAGCACTTATTCCACTGAGCTATCTCCCCAGCCTCCTTTTTCTTTTTATTTAGTACTGGGTTTATAGGGTCTACAGGTTCTCACTACTAGATTGGACTCTTAGTGATCCACCTGTGTTCAGCCTCCCAAGAACTGAGTTTATAGGCACATGCCACCATGTCCAGTCTCAGTTGCCGTCTCAGCACACCCCTGGGGGTGGGGTGGGCACAGCAAGCCAGTAATCGAACCTGGCCACTGCATCTGCCTAAGCAGGCGCTTTAATCTGCTGAGCTAGCACCTTTCTTTTAACTAGGTGAAATCCAGTTTTTGGCTCCTGATGTTCCAGAACCAAAAAGTAACACAAATGTGTTGTTTTAAGTCATTATATTTGTGCTGGTTCATTAGAGCGGCAATAGGAAACTAATGTACCAGCTGGACAATCTTGGGGTGCTAAAGACGTGCTTTCCAGGAGCTGATATCCTGGAAGCTGTTTTCCTTTGTTATCCTCCATTCAGTTGCCCATAGTTCTATGAAAGAATGGCTATCAATTTTCAACCTTGCTTTGAGAGATGGCCTAAGGTCAGATCCAGCCCTCTTTCTTTGTTGCTGCTTATTTACTCTTTTTGAGAAGGGAGACAAGAAAAGCAGCCCTCCAGAGACTAAAGGCGTTGTTTAGAACTAGAAGCAAAATGTTAGCAATATTGGAAAATAAGATTTCTAGTTGTGAGTGAAATGGGTATATTGATCAGAAACAGAAGACAGTCACCTCATAAAGGAAAATTCAACCTCTTGGCTCTGCTGTTGACCTCTGCTCAGGCTCTGTGACTCCAGGTTGTACACAACTGGGCTATCATCATTGCCAGTGTCCAATGTAGCGTGATCAGCTCCCGTCAGCCCTGAAGTGCAGCCAGTGTATTCAGTGTCTAATGGAATACATGCTGTGAGGGATTTGGGGGAGTGTTTTCTCCATCTGTTCCCATTTATGTATTTTTTTAAACTTGGAAGAACAAACAACTTTTCCAATGGGTAATTATCTTTGATGAGCCACCATCTCTATCTAGTTTCTTGGGTGCCTGTTGTGTTTATTTTATTAATATTATGCAAACAGGTGTTTTACAGAAGAAGCTCTGATTGTGTTTTGTAACTACAAAGCCATTTCCAGATACAAAATGAGTACATGTTAAAAATACATTGTGTTCTGGGTAAAATCACAATGCTCTTATATCCTTGACTTTTACTCTGAGATACAAAGAAACTTTTACTTATGACTGTCTCCCTTCCAGATGAATACTATGAATAGAAATGGCATTATTTGGTGGTTTTATCATGTGATTTTATAGAAAATTGAATACTGCTTTGGAGTGTTAGCTATAGATTACACAAATATGTTATTTAATCCATGTTATGGTGGAAAATTCATAGTTCCTCAAAAAGACTTACTTTAAAATATTTTTTAAGTCACAGAAAAGTCTTCAAAAATAATATAAAGAGGGCCAGGTATATTGCTCAGTGGTATAAGCCCCTGCCTGGCAAGCACAAGATCCCTACTTTGATACCGGGCACTACAAAAACAAAACAACTTAAATTCAATTTCTGAAGATTCATCTCTTCTTTATTAGATACAAGGTAAATATCTTCAACTAATTGGAAACATGCTCTTATTTTTATAGACTGTCATTATTTAAGCAGCAAATTTCATCTTCTAACATGTCAACATTACAAAGGCACAAACTGCAAAATATGTTTATTTCTGAATTAGGCTATTTCAACTACAAATAGCAGAAAGTCCAACACAAAAATAGTTTAAACAGTAGAAAAAGTATTATTTTACAATAGTAAAACCTTATAACAGTAAAGCCTTGACAGTTTAGAATAGGCCAATTCAGCAGCTAATGATATTAGATGCCCAGTTCATTCCCTGATTCTGCTGTAGTCTCCTTTCTTTTGGCTTAGATCATTGAAATAACATGGGGCCAACACGCCTGCTGCGGTCTGAAGTATGACCTTCACATACAGCAGTGTTCAGAAGAGGAGGTCATTTCTCTCTGGAAACTATGGAAGAGTGAGGTAGCCCTTCTCAGAAGTTCTCTGGAAGGCGCCCCTTACCTCTCATTTAGCAGACTAGCATCACGCCACTTGTGTAAACCTCATAGAAAGGGAAGTGGGAAATCATATAGAATGCTTGACTGTCCTAAGCCCACTGGCGTCCACCTCTAGGGTCTGGGATGGGACTACAACTAGTCTCTCCAGAAATACTGGCCTTCAAGAGAAGGTTAAATGGATTTTCAGGAAAATGGAGAAATTAATAATAACTGATAAGATATACTGATTAAATTTTTGGTTATATCACAGCATTAGAAATCAGAGTGGAAACTCTTCCCTTGCACATCTGCATGATTAGCACCTGCCCAGAGTTCTTTAAATTGAAATTTTGGCAAGCCCTCAATGAGAAATGTAATGAGAATCACTTGATAATCAAGGAGTATATAGAGATCAAATTAACTTTCAAATGCTTTTTAAAAAAATATGAAACATTTCTGAGATTCCATAGAATTACTGAGACATGAGTTTCTTAGGAGAATGTTTATCATTTTGCTCTGAATGTTTCCCTTTGAGTCCAAGCAAGTAACTTCTACATAAGAAAATCATTATGTCATTATAATTTTAATTTCTCCTAATCAATTTCTCTATGAAGTGATAGATGCAACTCAGAATATATTTAAAAACTAAACATAATTACTCCTTTTTTTGTAATTTTAATCTGTTTGTCTATTTTTTCCCAAGTATACTAATGATTATAGGTCTTGTTTAATGAAATAGCTATTCCCATTTACTTAGTAATGCTTGGAGGAAAGTGAATGCCGTGATGCACTCTGGGAAGGGAAAGTGATCAGTTTTTCATCAGAATCTGCCATTTGTTACACTCACAGTTAATACCAGGTGAACTAGGTCGTGATGTTAACAAATAAATCATCCTCAAATTTCAGCAGCTTAAAACAGGAAAAGCTTATTTTTTTCCATTCCCTGTATCCACTGACATTCACTCTTGTGTTGGGTGCTCTGCTCAAGTTACTGATTTAGGCTGATGGAGCAGCCGCTATCTCAAATATGCCATAGAAAAAGGGGAACTCAGAGCCAATCTTCATGCCAGTCATTGCATGCTAAGTCCAGCAATGACATGAGTGTTTCTTCTCACATTTCCCTGATCCAACTTAACTGCCATGAGGTTCCAACCTACTGATGTCAGCAAGTGTGATCCTTCCAGGCACCTGGGAGATAGAAAGCCACCAAACCTGGGGATCAGCATTTTGTGCATGTGCTAGTACATATCACTGCATTTCAACAGAAGGGGAGATATACTCTAACATAACAGTTTTCAGTTGTGATAAACAAAATGAAATCCTTCATTTATGGTTCTGTTCCAGAACTTGATGTTATTCGAAATATGTGCTGGATAACTCCTTCTGGTTTCGTGACTTTGCATTTTTTCTGTGTCTTTACTCTCATGTGAGGGTCATGTTTTATTAAAGTGAAATCCATTCTATAGCTACTATGTCTCCTCCTACTGGAGAGGAGATAGTGTTGATATCAGACAAGTAATCTTGGGGTGCATTTCCAGCAGCCTAACCTAATTTCCCTTCACTCACTATTCAAGGGTCTTCTGTCCACATTAGTTTGACATCAAAGTTCATTTAATTTTAATTTTTTTCTTCAAATTCAAATATTTGACTATGTCTGTTTATTTGTTTATTTGTTTATTATAATGTCATAGTCTAAAGAGAATTTCAAAGCGTTTTTGCTCTTTTTTTTCTTTGTTACTTTCTTTTTTTTTTTTTT
>NDGN011178117.1:0-16243 GCA_002564285.1 Tympanoctomys barrerae | reverse complement strand
GACAATATGATGTTGACACATGTGAGTCTGATTTATTTCACTTAGGAATGTGCTCTCTAGTTGCATCCGTTTACTTATAAAAGCCTCAAGTTTATTTCTGAAAATACAAAGTCTTTCATAGATAATCTGTAGTAGATATTCCTGTACCTGAAAGAGACCCTCTGCTTTGCTGGGATATTTTTCAGTTTCCATCTGCATCTGTCCACGAGCCTTTCTTTTGGACAGCAGCTCAAGGACTGCCGAGGCAGTTTGCCGTCTGGTTCAGAGATGAATATCTGGGAAGTGGACACAGGGCTGTCGTAGAGGCGCTCACCCATGACCTTTCATCCTGAAATCGTGTTTAGCCTGTGCAGGGCTCTCAGTGCACTGTGCTTCCCTCCTCAAAGCGTTGGTCTCATTGTACGTTTTGCCCAGGGTCTCCCAAGGCACCACTTGCTGTCTCCTTCAGCTTCTTGTCCCCAGTACCAAACACTACAACAGGCTGCAAACATACTCAGGGACTGGAAATAATTTTTCTTTGGGTGAGAGGAGGGATTTCTAAACTATTCTGATACAGGCTTGATAATTTCACTGTTCTATAGTAGTAGTGCTCATTAAACAACATCCAAAAACTACAAGTAGTTTCTTAGCCCCACCTTAGAAATTGTTCCCAGGGCAACACTGTCAGTCAACAGTACAGCCAGCTAAGCTTCAAAACAGTGCTCTGATGTTTACTGTGGGTGTGCAGCACTTTCCTCTGTGTGAACCTCTAGCTGGAGGCAGCGCTCAGATTCACAGCTGTGACAGTGTCACCCAGGGCCTGCAGAGTGCGCTTGGGTCCTGGCCTCCTCTCAGTGCCAACAGAAATGACTGTGGTTTCTGTCATTTCATGGTACAAGATAAGGATTATAAACTGTTTTAGTACAAGCTAAAAAGTAGTATTGACCCCATTTAAGTCTATAAAATTTTTTTAAATGTACTTTTTCAGCTCCATTTAGCTTTGGCAAAGGAGAAAAACAGTACCATGATTCTATTACTATGATTCTTTTCTGTATGTCTCAGGCAGTAGTATTTCAAAAAGAAGAAGCAGCAGCCTGGAGAAGCCGTAGTTCAGTAGATAAAGGCAAAGGCTTGGGAATTTGATAGATCTGAATTTGACTTGAGATGCAACACTTTCTAGCTTAGCTGTGCAGTTTTGTCTCAAAGGACTGCTGACAACAAAGGTAATTCTGAGCCTCACTGTGGGGTTCTACTGATTGTAATATATGATTTGTTCCCATGCTCAAGTTTTGGAGATCAGTGTAGTGTGTCCCTGACTTGGAATATGATACCATACGCTTTCAAGACTTCCAAGCATATTGTAAGAGGGGCAGCCGACCTTCCTCCAAAGTGGTCATAATCTGAGCCCCACCTGAGATCTTCCAATGTGCATGGAAGCTCTCATACTTAATTGAACAAACAGATGTTCTAATAAAATGCCAACATAAATTTCTGCAAGAAGCAGCTAGAGATCAATTAGTATCTTTCTGGCCTGAGCAGGGTGCCACGTGCCAGTAATCTCAGCTATTTGGGAGACTGCAGCAAGAGGATGGAAACTCAAAGCTAGCTTGGATAATTTAGTATGATCCTGTGTCAAAAATAAATAAATAAATAAATAAATAAGGGCTGTGAGTGTAGCTTAGTGGTTAAGGGCACCTGGATTCAATCTCTAGAACTGAAAAATAAAAAAGTACCTTTCCAATAGATCTTGGACGATGGAAAAAGTAGGTACCCAAGAGGTGTGGAAATTCCGTGAAAGCTGGGATCAGAGATGTCTTCTGTGCTCAGGGAGTATCGCGGCATACAACCCGCAGTAGGACCATCGCCTTAGTGGAGAAAAACTTCTAAGGCGTCCACATACCATCGAAATCCTCACCGACCTCACAGTGTGTCCTCTAGGTCCAGGCGCTTCATGCTCATGCCCTACTGGCCCTACTGATAGCATTTCCAAGCTCCTGTCTCCCATGCTAGCAATCTTATTTTATTTTCAACTCTCTGCCCTCACACACAGCTATTACCACATTCTTCAGCTTCAACCTCAAAGAGGAATCCAGACCTGCAAGGATGCCTCCTCTCCCCTCTCCCCACAGCCACTGCCCTGGCAGTGTGCACAGCAGTCCTCTGAACTTGAAATCACCAGTCGGTTCCACTTCACTCCCCTTCTTAATGAAGTCATCAGAACGTTACAGCATGTTCAGTCAGAGGACTGGCTCTCCTTCAGGGCAGCCTGGGTTTTCTCATTCCTTCCCTTGAGTATTTCTGTTTCAAGTGGAAAAATAGACATCAATAAGGTGATTCGCGATGCCGTGTACAATCAGCTACTAATCAGTGGGAAGTCTGTGCATTTTATTTTTATTTTAAGTGATAAATATCTACATCTGATCATAGGACAGTATTTTGGTTCTTAAGCTATAGGCATAATTACTGTTATTATGAACTCGCCATCCTTTTAGATCTGTATCATGAAACAGTAATATGGACATTTGATGGCTTTTGTGTGGAATGAGAACGAGTTAATAGGATAATGCTTCTGCAAGAAAGATGAAACCTTTGGGCTGGCCAGATAGCTCAGCGGACTAAAGCGCCTGCTTAGGCAGGTGCAGGGATTGGATTTGATCTCCAGCAGGTCCTGCTGGCTCTGCCCCCGGGGCGCACTGAGATGGCGAGTGAGACTGGCGTGGTGGCACAAGCCTGTAATCCCAGTGCTTGGGAGGCTGAAAACAGGAGGATCATTATGAGTCTGATCTATGTAGTGAGACCCTATAGGCCCTTTCCTAAATACATACAAAAAGAAAGATGAAGCCTTAAAATCTTTTATCAAGTGCTCATTCAGTGACTACATGAACATACTGAACTATATCTACCAGGTACTACAATAATGGAAAAAGAATTTTAAGACTTGGTGCTTGCTCAGGAAGAGCGCGTAATGCTGTTCTTCTGATAACACGAACTCACATATTACTGGACATTAATTCAGTTCATTGCTTTATGGTATCAGGGGTAAGAAAAGTAAATAAATACCCAAAACAGAACATGAAACTGACCTGTGAACAACTTTGTCTGGCTTCACAATATTTCTCCCCAGAATATTAAAATTTTGTGCAGTTCATTTTGAAACATTTTTGTCATATTTCAAAGTTTTTCTAGTGAGTGCTATTTTTTTATTTCATAATGTTCCAAACCTAACACCCTAAAAATATGTAGCAGAATCTGTCTAGAATTATATTACATTGTTTTTGAATAATTTTATAAGAGCCAGATATCAGAAAAAATGTACATCCCCAGAGATATAAAGTTACAGCAACTGTGGATACCTTGGTGAGCAGAATGCATTTTAAAAGCAAGTTTGACCCTTCTCTTTACTATTAAACAAATCTTCACAATAGGAAGTTAGAAAATACAGACAAAAGAAACATAAAATATTTATAGTTTCAGTCATTTGCAAAACAAAAAAAAGCCAAGAAAAGGATAGTATCACACACTTTTCTATAACCTGGTATTATTACTTAATATAACGAATATTTTCATTTAATGAATATTTTCCACATAAACAAATATATTTGTATGATATTTTAATAAGTATACAATACTCTATATTATATGGACTGTATTATATCAAATCTTGTTTTTATAAATTTTGGTCTTAGGATTTCTTTGAAAATAAAAGTTATTGAAGACTCCAAAGAATTTTTATTACATAAGTTATATCTAATATTTATGTTAGAAATTACAAGTTTTATTATTTACCCATTTTAAGAATGATACTCCAATTACATAACATAAAACCATTTTATGAAAGGTAATTATAATTTCTAAAATTAAAGAAAACACTGAGGTGAGTGGCATTGTTTTACATTCTTTGAAAATATCTCTAAAGTCTGGCTTAAATGAAAACAGCTGTGTACTCATCTTCACTCCTACATCAATCTGCTGTGATGTCACATATCATGTAGCCTCCGGGAAATGCTGGATATTCATGAGAGAAGGAGGATAAAAAAGACAAATGATGTCATAATAATACTAAGACAAAATTAATGGCCTGGATCCATGAAAGTGTCTTAGGGACCCTCCTGAGTGGTTCTCCAGGACCTTCACGAATGCCTAAACATTCTGAGAATTGCCAATCTAACCAAGGTTCAATCTGTGAACATCTGCATTACTTATAAACTACATCTTGATAACAGCAATACTTTTAAGATGTTTGAGTACATTTTAATAAGCTAACTGAATATTGTAATTCATTAGCATATAACATACATTTTAATGATAAAAATAAAAAAGGACTGTTTTCTTCTATGGACTTAAGAGATGATTTCTAAATATATTCCTAACATTAGAGTATTCCCAGTTTTAAATAAGGACAAGACCCAGAGAACATTAGCAATTGCTACCACTCCAAAGAGTATATACAATCCAGAAAATATGGATTGGGTTACAGTACAGGTGAGAAGTAGAACCAGGTAAATATATAAAAATTATTATTTTAAAATTATACAAATATGTAAATATCATGTTGATGATTTCTTAGAACTTACCCAAATAATTATAAGAATTTAATCTTTCAAATTAGTATCATTTTATCTGCCAGATACTTGGGTAATTATAGATGCAGCAATCAGATAAAAATTAAGACACATAGAGGTACATGTCAGGGCCAGCCAAATAGCTCAGCAGATTAAATTACCTGCTTAGGAAGACACAGGGGCCAGGAGTTCGATCCCTGGGCCTGCTATGCTGGGCCCACCCCCAGGGCACCCTGAGACAGTGATTGAGCCTGGGCATGGTGGCATGCACCTGTAATTCCAGCTTTTGGGAGGCTGTAAAAAGGTGGATTACTACGAGTCTGATCTGTGTAGTGAGCCTCTGTAGACCCTGTAGACCCTGCCCTAACTACAAAAGAAAAAAAGTCACTTTTGATAGATGCTTTTTGCTGTATATTGCTTGTTTTTACTGTACCCTTTATTCCTTTATTAGGTCCCTTTTCACACCAATGATTAGATTCTTTGATCTGTTCAATGGTAATAATAATAATAGTCATTTACTTAGTGAGAAGTTCTTGAGTACTATCTTTATATGGGTGATCTCTACTTAATTCCAGCAATAATTCCATGGGATAAGAGTAAATTACCACCATTTTATAGAGGAAGAACCTGAGGTTTAAAAAGAAAGTTAAATAGAATGCTACACCAGCAGACTGAACAAAAATGTGTGTGTGTGGTACAATTAGCACCATCCCTAAGTATTGTCACTATCTGGTCCCAAATTTGCAAGCTGTTTTCCATAAAGGACAGCAGCTTTGGGCCCAGGTCCTGTTTGACTTGGCTTTGTAACTAGGATCTGGCCAGTGTCTCTCTTCTGGTCTCCCTGGTGACAAGCCATAGAGCACAGCATAGACGGAGATTACTTCTCTCTTTTAAAACAGCATCCGTCATTTCAGAAAGGTTGGGTTATACACTGTGCTGGAAATTCAAAACATTTATTTCTAGAGTTGATGTTGACCATTGGCTTGGATATCTATATCAAATTCTGGCATTAGGCCATGTTTGTAGAAAGAAAACAATTTCCTGTGACAGCACTGAAGGGGATATGAGCATAACAACCTCATGGCAGTTATAGAACTTAAGGTTGGCACTTCTAAAACAAGTGGAAATTTATAAAAGACACTTCTAAAGTACTCTGAAAAGCTTTGGGTAAAAAAGTCTATGTAAAAATAAAAGAATTTTATGGATAAACCTAGAACAATATAACGTATAATATAGATATTAATTTCTTTTAACATGTAAATGAAGTGTAGTGAAATAAAGATGTATGTATTTTTGTAAAAGGTGTCATGTAGAGCAGATATTATCTTGAGTCCTTTGTTCTTGGGAGGCCTGGGAAACATGACCTGAATACTAAATTCATAGCCCTAGGAGGATCTACTGCCTCCCCTACATTGTCCATGAGTTCTATAGCATTCTGCTCCTGGCCTTTTTCTACTTCTTCATTGGTATGACCTCAATCCCACATTATATCAGTCCAGGCAGCAAGTTCAGCCCCTATGCCAAGTTCCCCTTCCCGTCCTCCCACTCCCCACTCCCTCGCCAAATCCATCAGCGAGGACACTAGCCTTATCATGGTTTCTCCGCACAGTCCTGCACAGATTTCTCTGAACTTTTTTAATATCACAGGAAAACCAATTCTGCCTTAACTAAGCCAAGAGAGCTAGAGTTGTACAAGGCATGGTCAAACACAATTCCTATGTCACACCCAGCCAGCTAACTATGAAGCAGCTGGACATAGTACTCCTTTAAATCCTCAGAATAATTTAATAAAATAGATCTGCATTTTACAAATGATAACACTGAGACATACAAAACCATCTTTCAAGTGTGAAGCATAAGGAAGAAAAGGAGGAAACATAGAAAACTAGTTTTTATGAGTCATGACAGAAGGTCCAGGTATCTCATGAATTTAAGTAGTAAAATAAATAAGCCAAAATGAACATGGACAGTGTGATCATCTTGCTTGTCTGAAAAGCTCTTACTCATCTTTAAGTTCCAGCTGAAATGCCAACTCTTCAGTAAACTCTCAGACTCCTTCAGATACTGTCAACTCTTTGGTGTCCTCTCCTCCCATAGCCCTTCATAATATTTGTGTTTTGATTATAATAGATATGTTTATGTGTCTTTCTCAACCACCAGACTGTAAGCAATTTGAGGGTAGTTGCCAGGACTTATGTTTTAGATCTTTCTAGGGGCAAGCATGATGCTCCTTATAATGGGTGTGGTGCATAGCTTTGAATTAGCAAAGCCTGCATTAGTACCACTTTAAAAAGAAAGTTGTTTTCAGTTTTTCAAGCTAAAATATAGCAAATGATAGAGCACCATAAACAGCTCTAAGTATTGAAAAAAAATAAAGATATGGGAAAGCAGCAGTTAGGAGGAATCAAGAGAGAAATACATTGCAGAAAATTTAAAAAATGCAAATTAACACAAATTAGGGGCTTCTCTTGAATTATGTGGCAGAACAGTGTCTGCAGAATTATGGTAAATTAACCTTTTCTTTGGTTTAAGTTTGATTGTTTAAAAGAAACTTTAGGAAGAGTTGTCTTCAATAAGGCCACAATCATGCATGCCTTTTTGCTTTTTTTCCTTTTTGGCAAGATCTATAAATATAAGTATTTGAAACTTTTATCTAACACAAGTATCAGATGGTATATCAGATCTCACATCTTCTATTAATAGACATCTTATTGCACGACTGAGAATTGCAAGGTACAAATGGGAAGCCCACCACTGGTTGGTGCTACTGCTTAACATGAGACCAGGGAGGCCCTGCCCTCAGCATCATGAGTTAAAGTTTATCCTCCAGGCTCCTGCAGCAGCATCTCCCACTAGAAGAAAAGGGTGTGTTTACCCAGAGCCTGTGTCCCCCTTCTAGGCCATGGTCCAGGTCCTTGGAACTCTAGAACTCCCACATAAATGGTCTAACCCTACTTCCAGGGCCACTTGCCTACCCTTTCCTTGGTCATCTGTGGGGCACATTGAACTATACAAAAGGATTACCAATAAGTAGTGGCCACCAGGGTTTAGGGAGGCAAAAACCACCAAAAAGCAGTGGGAATTTCACCAACACAAGCTATCGAGGACCCTTACTGGGTGCAAGAACCCCAAAGGGACATGGCCCATAGGCTGGTGCTGACTCTCTAAAATGCTATGTTCTACTGCACTTCTCCAAGCTGACTAACAACTATAAACTCCCATCTGGCCTCCCCAGTCCTAACAGGACAATCTTCTTAAAGTGGAAAAACAGGTATGTTTTACATAGCAGTTGGTTATACTAATTTATAACCTAAAAATTAGGACAGGTATAGAAACTAGACTTTCATTTATAGTCTTGCCTTCCTCCCCAGGGCTCATGTTAAGAGTTGGCAATGACAGTAGTCAGTAAATAAAATAGAGCTAGAAAAAAATAAAACCAAAAAGACTAAGATATGAAAAAAGAACCTGCCTTAAAAAATTCAGTGTCAATGTGCACTTGGGGATAAGAAGGACTCAGAACTTGCCCAAGAGCATATGATCCAAACAAATGTTTGTCAAATACTTTCAGGCTGAATTGATGAGGAACAAACATGCTCTTGGCTTGCTCAATTCCATAAATAGCATCGTGTACATGATGTCATCTCAGGGACTCAGAGAAGCTCAGCGTAGCCCGCACCACTCCCAGCCCAGGAGGGAGTCTGGGAACACAGAGTCTGCACACAGCCTCGGCTTCTCTCTGTTGCTCCACCACTCTGGTCTCTTCATGCTGTTAATGAGATCCTTGTTCTCTGGAATGCCCAAGCTTGACTCCTCCTGTCCCCTTGTTCTACCCAGAGCAATATCACTGAATACCAGGAGGTCCCAGCCTGTTCTCTCCTCCTCAAACTCATGCAGCACCCACCATATATTATACCCCTGAAGGGGTATTTATGACTTTTTCTTCCCTACTGTATGCAGCAACAACCTTTTACTTATTTTTGCTTCCCATGGCAGCACCTAGCACAGGATTTGGAACCCAGCTGGCACAGAAGAACATTTGTTGAATATTCATTGAATGAGTTTTGGATGCCACAAAACAATTTTTTAAACACTGTTATATTTCTAAATTCCAACATGAGTGCTGTGCCTTAAGAGTGTGGGTTCTGGCATCAGGCAACCTGGATTCTAACCCTGCTACACACAGTGCTATTTCCTGCACATGGGATCTTACACCAGTCATTCTCAGTTTGCTTTCTGAGATGTAAATGTTCATAACACCTGCCTTATTAAAGCTGTCATGAAGATTCGTGGTGTTAACGTGTGCGAATCAGGAAGTGCCCGGAGCAACGTTTGGTAGACCATGAGTGTTTGATACAGGTTGGTTCATATGCTTAATCTTCTCCATGATTTTACTTGGAAGGCATAGACATCACTCAATATTAATGGGCAGCTAGTTCCAGGTCCCCCGTAGAAAGCCAAACCCGAAAATGATCACATCCCTTTTACAAGATAGCATAGATTTGCATATAACTTCCACAATCCTCCTGTATCCTTTAAATCACCTCTAGTTTACTTATGTTATCTAACACAGTACAAATGCTACATAAACTGTTGTGTTGCTTAAGGAATAATGACCAGGAAAAAAAGTCCTTAAATGTTTGATGTGAGCGTAACTTAAAAAAAATCTTTAGTTGCTTGAATCTGCGGATGCAGAAGCTACAGACCCAGAGGGCTGACTGTATTATTTTCTCCATTTTATACATAAGGAAACCTGCACTTTGCGGGCCAGTCATGCTAACACACGACTACAGTTCCAACATTCAGGAGGTTGAGGCAGGAGCGTCGTCATGAGTTGGAGGCCAGCCTGGACTCATAGTTGAGTTCAAGTTCAGCCTGAACTATATAGCAAGACTCTGTCTCAAAAAAATAAAAATAAGTAAATTAAATAACTCAAAGTGCTGTATGAGAAGGCAAGTTCTAGAGAATGTTTCAGAGTTTATACTTTCTGCTCATTCCTCTGCCATGTAAATGATGACTTTAGTACAGTTGGTCAATAAATATTTCTTGAATTGCCTACATGAGAGCTGAAATTCTTGCCCATGGTCAAGCACCCTGAATTATCTAAGATTCATTTATGTTAACCATTCTATAGTAAATTTCAGCATATGTTGAAATGAAAAAAGAAAATACTTGGATTAATTCAAAGGTAAGCAAGAAATTAGCTAGAAAACTCTATTGTTCAAACATAGCGGTTGTTATTTATAATAATCCCTTGGAAAAGTTGAGACTGGAAAATACTTCCTTGCCTTTTTTTCCCCATCCTGTACACACACTGATAAGTTAATACAGGGCAAGGCGTGTTTGGGAAGGATATGAGTTAGCACAGAATTTTCATTCAAGGGGAAAAAAATGTATTGTATTTGTTTTGAGAAGAAATGTCATGTAAAAGTTACACAGATTCATAACCTTTAAATGGTGTATACTTTCTAAAGCTCAACAATGTCTTTTTGGCACAATTTCTCAGCCTTTTTGAATGCTACAAATATTTATCATTACTTGGAAATTTATTCTCAAGTAAAACTCCACCTCAATTATGTAGATTCACTATTTTAAACCTTAAAACTTTTTCTTTAGACTGTAGCTTAGGGCAGTAGCAAAATGTACCATGGTAACTCGGCTAAAAATACAAATTAAGAAGTATAAGTCAGATGGTTATTATAATTTACAAAAGACCTTTTGGAAATTGCAAGTTATTTGGGGGATGCTTTAAGTGGCTTGAGTGAAATGTCTCATGTACAGGAAGCCCCTCAATAGATGTTAAAGATATGTTTAATGAGTTCATAAATGAAGGAATTAAACAGAAGCAAAAACCAAATAGCAAGAATACATTTGAACACTTGTCATGTGCCTGGAACAGAGCTGAGAGCCCTTCACATTTTTTCATTTAATCCTCACAAAAGCATACAAGTGAGTACTAGCAATGTAGGTGCTAATTTCACAGATGAAACAAATGGGACTTAACTTTTCCAAGTTCTCATGGCTAGTAAGTGGAAAAAGAGCATCCAGGATTTAAGATGGAAAATGATATTTAATATGGAGTCTAAATTCTAACAATTTTGTTTGGATGTTTTCTCACTGGGGGTATTTGCTTTTGTTTTTGTGGTACTATGGATTGAACCAAAGGCTTTCCACATGCCTTGCAATTGTTTACCACTGAACTACATTCCTGGCCCTAGATTCTAATAATCTTAAGGGAAATTGCTGGTGCTCTTTGGTCCTTTCTAAAGAAACTTCTCTCTGCACTCCCAAGATCAGAATGGATTGCCCACTTATTTTAGGAGTATTTGAGAAGTAAAAGATGTATGCAAAAGAGAAGCTTCTTATTTACAGATGTGTGTAATTCAGTGCTTATCAGAGTCAGATGTAGAAGAATGCAAAACATCTGTCTGCACACTGCAATCCTGAACATCCAGGGCAGGGCTTAGAGCCCACAGCCATGGCCTGTGCAAGTCTATATAGAACATTGGCACTGGGAGGGTCAGGTGGATCTTCCATGCCCCAAGCTACCCTGATGCACCTCAGTGGAGTGTTACTACTCAAGTTGGTCATGAGTTAATTCACTACAAGGGGTGACCTTGCTCATGACAGAGGTTGGAGGAAGAGAACAGTGTTCAACCATGAGTCTGGAGGGGGACCTCTCAAGCCAAGGTTCTGATCTACTCAAAGGCATTTCTCTCTCTTATGTTTAGTGGAGCTTGGCACTTTAGTGTCCTGGATCTGTCATTCCTGTTTGTCTTCAGCAAGAGCCCTGCAGGCCCTTCACCTGCCTAAGGATGCAAAGTCAGGCTGCTCTGATGCTGGCTGAGTCATAAATAGGTGGCTTTCCTCAGTCTCTTATTCAGCAAGGGTAGTGATAGTGAGCCGCCTTCTGAGCCTTCTTCTGAGCCTTCCTCTAGCCTTCCTCTAGATGTGCCCTAGAAAAAAATAAATATGGGAATGGGTAGTAATGTTGGAGGAAAGCTAAGACAATCAGACAAAAATTATAAGTCTACATGAGAGACCAGGTTATCCAAAGGCTCCTGGAGTTCTTTCCTATTCCAGACCCAATCCATGCACAGCTATCAATATTTAATTTAGAAAATTATACAGGCACACCTCTTTTTTCCCTTAATTTCATTGATTCTTTTAATTCATCTACTTAACTTCTCACTGTGAAAATGAAACACAGGACAAAAGCCAAAGACACTACTCCTAGAGCATCTATTAACAGTGATCTCAGAGGAACTAAGTTACAGACTTTGTACAAAGGGTAAGAGATGCCTGCACTTTTTTCCACAGGGTTCCTGGTATATGTGAAAAAATCATAACATTTTTGCACAACTGATAGACAAGTTAATGCTCCCAGTGGACTTTTTCTTCCTCAGTCTTATCAGTGAATCTGTATGGCAATGTAAACTTTGTCCAAACTCCCAGATCTGAGAGAACATGAAGCTAGACAATACTTTGACACCTGCTCTATCAGGTCCTTAGAAAAAGAGAACAGAGTCACGCTGAATGGCAATGACACAGGTGGAAGCATAAAGCAGAGAGCTGTGACATTCCCAGGAAAGAAAAATACCATGTCTGCAGTACAGGAAACCTTCAGCAGACAGCTGATCAGATGTGTTGGGGATATGGGAGGAGTAGGAAGGAAGAGGAAGTGCCTGGTAAATGCAGGAATAGGAAGAAGACAGAGCGCTGAAGGTACTCAGTTTACATTTGTGCAGTAGGGTTGGGTAGTCATAATGGTGTATGCTGGTAAATTACCTCCTAACTCAGATCCTATAGCATCAACATCTGCATTTGACTTTAAAGTTTATCTAAGGCTGTCATTCACATCACTACACTTCATTCTTACAATAGCAGGGGTAGAACAATATTGTCATTAATTCATTTGCAGATGAAAAAAATGGAGGCCAAGGCAATAGCTTTGAGCAACATTGGGTCAATCTAATCCTAAATCCAGGGCTCATTTCCATTATACTGTGTTGAAATCAGACAGATAAAAAGCTTTCCCCAGACTTCACCACTCCTGTCTATGCCCATCCATGTGAATCTCAGAAAAAAGTCTCATTTCTCTAGGATATAGAACCATAATTCAATATAAATGAATTTTGCCACTATAGTTATTTTCTATTCAGGACTTTTTAAGGACTCACTCATAAAGGAGAATTTCTCTTTTTAGATCCCAACTATGTATCAATTCTGAAAGATGAATATTTCATTTAGGCAGGCTGACTGGAAAGGGTAATACACTATCTTGGTTGCCCTACTTAAAAAGAGATTCTTTATGCTTGCTTGAAGTTAAAAATAGCTTGATTTTGCAGCAAGAGGCTGACACGACACATTCAACAAGTGAAGAATACCAGATTAGGCCACCAGAATTTGATTTTTCACTCTTTCCTGTCTTACCTATATCTTTTAGATATCTTTTCTGCCAAACCTCAGAAATTTTTGGATATAAAATAAATAATTTATTTCTGGATTTAAAATGTCATTAAATATGTGGGAATGACAGCTAGCTCATCTGAATCCATTCACTGTTTATAAAACTTTCATATAAATCCTCATACTAATGCTCACAACACTCAGAAATTATTTTTACTACCTTCAATAAATTTACTACTTAGAATCAGAAAGGTTGGGTAATACACCTGGAGTTTCACAGTTAGTGACAAATCGAGAGCCAGCAGCAAATTTCTTGAACATAAATTCAGTGTCATCTTAACATTCCATGATGACTTCTTTGTCAACAGGAAGTTGTAACAGGATATTTTACTTAGTAGTCAAACAATGAAACTCCATTCATTCATCAAATATTTTCTGAGTTCTTACTAATGTTCTTTTCTAGGTATTGAGGATACAATAGCAAAAGAAATGAACAAAGATCTCATATTCCTGTTGTAGAGCCACATAATTACTGAGATACAGATATGTAATTACATGTGTGTACACATGTTTCTAGCTAGTGACAAAATATTAAGGACAAAAATAAGCATGAATGTAAGAGGGAAACTCTTAATCATATGTATCAGGAAAGTATAAGATTTGTTCTGGCTGCTTTGATTTTATGATTTTAATATTGAAACTATTACAAAAAATCCAGATGTTCCTTTTGCAGAAGACAGATCAATACTATGTGGTAAATTCACAGAATGAAGCATTATTAAACAGTAAAAATGAGAGATCTATATGTACAAATTACACTATGGGTTCATGATAAAAAATAACATTAAGTGGAGGAAAATATAAGGTCCCAAAAGACTATATACATTATGAAGTCATTTTTATTTTAAAAAAGGAAAGAAAAACTAGGCAACATGGTGTTCAGGGATACATGCATATTTGCAAGGCTTTTTTAAAGTTAAAAAAACACAAACTTGGAAGACAGAGGATGAGATCTGAGAACACTCAGAGTTATTTCAATAATGGTGACAATGTCCCAGTGTCTAGAATGGGTGGTAGATTCATGGCTGGTAATTTTATCTTTAAATTTAGCTTCAAATCTTTACACACACACAAATGGTACAAGAAAAGTGAGAAAAACAGTCATGTCATCTAGATTGTTAAAATCACAAAATAACCTTTTAAGTTTGAGAAGTTCAAGGATGTGTGTACAATACACTGACATTTACAGTGAAAATGCCCTTAAAACAAGAGAAATAATAGCCAAGAACTGCTTTATGCAGAAGGACAGAGAGTCTTATCACCTGAAGAAGCCCCAACTTGAGATATAACATCTGAGATATTTAACATCTGATGAAACACAAATATCAGACTCTTTAACTGGCACAAGATTCATTGAAAAATATAGCTGGCAAGATAGCTCAGCAGACTAAGCACCTAATCAGGCAAGTGCAGGGACCAGGGTTTGATCCTCGGCACCACAGGGCTCACCAGCCCTGCCCCCAGGCCTGCTGAGCCAGCACCGAGTCTGAGTATGGTGGCGCACACCTGTAATTCCAGTGCTGGGGAGGCCGAAACCAGAGGATCAATATGAGTCAGAGCTGCATAGTGAGACCTTGTACCAAATTCACTTTTTAAAAAAAGAAAAAGAAAAATATAGAAGGGAGTGCTACATTTGTACTTTAAGAATGCTAAGGACCTCAATGGTCTTTCCTCAAACTACTTACTATACAAGTATTAAGACTTTAAGTGTATTTAAATAAACCCTGTGAGTGCCATAGCGCCGATCCTATGGCACACATGCTACAACAGGCTGGTTGTATCATTGTAAGCTCTAAAATGCTTGCCGTCACTGCTACAGTGGATAGAGGATGAATCAGCATGGGAGACAGAGAGGGAGCTGAAACAGCACTAGGCCCGGAGCCAAGGCCTGGGTTTGAATGCCAGCTCTGTCATTCATTGCTATGTGACATTTAAAGTTATTTAACTTCTCTGATTCTTGGTTTACTAACAAGAGTGATAATAGCTACCATTGAGAGTTAATAAATGAAGTGTACGGGTGTGGTCTTGATAAACTATAATAATAAAGAATCCTTGGACTGGCCAAATACTCAGTGGATTAAAGCACCTGCAAGCAGGCACAGGAGCCAGGGGTTCAATCCCCCAGCCTGCTCCCTGGGTCGTGCTGAGACAGTAATTGAGACTGGGCGTGGTGGTGTGTGCCTGTAATCCCAGCTCTTAGGAGGCTGTAAACAGGTGGATTGCTATGAGTCCAACCTAGTAGTGAGACCATGAACATCCTATAGACACTTCTCTAAAATACAAAAAAATAGAATCATCAGGAATTTTATGCAAATTTTACAAGGCAATCATTTGACTACATAATCATCTATTTACATAAAGTAAGCACATAGTCAATGAGTAAATAACAATTCTTTATGAGTAGAGCATACAAAAGATCTAGTTTGGGTCCTTCTGGATACAAAAGATCTAGTTTGGGTCCTTCTGGAGCAGAAAGAATTTTTTCTTTGTGTTCTTATGTATAAATAGTAACTACAATATGAAACTGCATGTGATCACCCTGGTATGGTTAGCACAGCATACAACAAGTAAATAATAGGTCTGGAGGATACCAGTTCTTTTTTTTTTCCCCCATTTTATGTATTTGGTACACGGATTCACTATGCAGCTCAGACTCATAGTAATCCTCCTGTTTTCAGTCTCCTCAGCACTGGGATTACGGGCATGCACCACCATGCCCAGACTGTCACCAGCTCAGCGTGCACCCCGAGTGCGGGGCTGGCATGGCATGCAGGACCAGGTGAAGGATACCAGTTCTAACTAGAGTGATAATAAAAAGCTTCTCAAAAATGATGGTATTAGACCAATTTCTTAAAGTGTAGAATTTCTACCCTCCTGTAAATGAGGAAGATCACATTCAAACAGGAGGAAAGTGTTAGCCAGCACCTAGCACTAGAAATACACCTGCCATTATCATTGGAATCTTTCACATTTGCCTCCTCTGTAGACACCTGGTTTTGCATGATTGTGCTTTGTTTACCAATGTTCTTATTGTAACCTACTAAGCCCAATTATCCTAGGATACTTGGGTGCCAGGTCTCACAGAGCCCAAGGAAGGGCAGCATCCACAGTGAGGGTTTGGGAAGCAAATTGTTGCTGGTTTTTTTTGTTTGTTTGTTTGTTTTTTTGGCAGAACCAGGGATTGAACTCGGGTTCTTGCGCTTGCCAGGGAAGTGCTTATTCCACTGAGCCATCTC
>NDGN011178087.1:0-13037 GCA_002564285.1 Tympanoctomys barrerae | reverse complement strand
GGTCTACAGGGTCTCATTACACAGATCGGACTTGTAGTGATCCTCCTGTTTTCAGCCTCCCAAGTGCTGGGATTACACATATGCGCCACTATGCCCAGTCTCAATTGCCGGCTCAGTGCACTCCCAGGGCAGGATTAGCGCGGCATGCTGGGGTGGCATGCCAGGGATTGAAACCTGGCCTCTGCACTCAGCCTAAGTAAGCGCTTTAGTCTGCCGAGCTATGGCCGGCCCTCAAACATTTTTTTAAACTTCCATTCAAAACAAGAAACAGAGGATTAAAGCACCTGCTTAGGTAGATGCAGGGGCCGGGGGTTCAGTCCCCAGCATGCCGTGCCACCGGGGTGCACTGAGAGGGTGATTGAGACTGGGCATAGTGTCACGTGCCTGTAATCTCAGTGTTTGGGAGGCTGAAAAACAGGAAGGTTCACTACAAGTCTGATCTGTGTAGTGAGACCCTGTAGACCTTGTACTAAATACATAAACAAACAAAACAAGAAGTATAGTGCTATCTATATCTAACTGAAACCAGTTTTAAGGAACAGTATTTACATGTAATACATTGTACTTCATTAGGAAAAAGAAAAGAAATTTCCACCAAATTGATTTTATGACCCTCTGTTAGATCTTGACCCCCAGTTTGAAAATTACTGCAATAAATGGCATCTTTGCAATTATTTGATTATAGATGATGCAGTACTTAGAAGAAATGGAGCCAACTGAATTTAAGATAACGCTGATTTTGAATTACTGTACAATTGAAAATGTATATTGGTATCCATGTGTGAGAAGAGAGAAGCAGCTAAGGCCTAGGGTTCTTGAGACCTGTGAGAGGCCAGGGCTCCCTGCAGTGTTGTGCTTGACTGCCCTCCTCCTCCATAATCCCGCTTACTCACCCCGATTTTCCTCTGATTCAGGCTGAACACCCCTCCCCCTCCTTCCCATAGGCCTGTCATGGAAGTGCCCTGCGATAAACCCTTGTCTGAGGAGCAAGCTCGCCTCTACCTGCGGGACATCATCCTGGGCCTCGAGTACTGTGAGTGAGCCGCAGTGTGCACCTGGGACTAAGGCTAGGGATTGGGAGCCCGCCCAGCCCGACACCCCAGAGCCATTTCTGTCAGCACTGCTCTACCAATCAGCTATAGGCATTAGTCTGTGGGCAGGTCCTAGGCCCTGTTCACCAGGCATGCGCCAGGTCTTCATGCTGTGTGGTTTGGGTATTCTGTTGCTGTTTTCCACAAGGCCTCAAGAGATGGGGAGGAGCTGGGGCCCGTGGGTGGTGGCAGGATGAGTTCAGATGTAAGGGCCCCTGAAGCGATGCGAGTTTAGGAGGGAAGACGTTAGCTCAGCTTCTGATGGAATTCACTTACTCATCGGATCATTTATTTCATTTTTTCATGATTCCTACTAAGTGCTGGCTGGAGGCCCAGAGATATCAAAGCTCCAGGTCTGACTCCCAAGAATCTCATAGGCCTGGAGGGGCAGGAATTCAAGCAGGCAGATGATATACATTAGGTTGATGCCTGCCAAGGCTGAGAAAGCACAGGGTCCTGGAAGACCAGGGCTCTGAAGGATAAATAGGAGTTCATTGACCCGGTTTTGGGGATGGGGAGAGAAGAGTGTATTCAGGCAAAGAGGGGAGGGGCTGCATTGTCTGAGGATGGGAAGAGGTTCGATCTGGATGCAGCATGGAGAATGGGGCAGAGGAGGTGGTCAGTGGACAATGATGCCCATGATTGGGCAGGGAATGCCTCCAGAATAGACTTTCCGGACCTCATCCTGTCAGTGTGGTGTGGCCCCAAGGGCTCGGAGTGGGCAGGGGTGGGATGACATCTGTGTCTTAGAAAGCTGTCTGGCAGCTGTGTGGTGGTTAGATCCAAAGGTGCTGGCCAGCTGGCCAGGGAGGGAGCTGCTTCTATAGCCAAAGTGACAGATGGTGTGGCTGGGATTAGGGCAGTGGCTTGGGGAGGGGTGTGGAGGAGGCGGCCAGCACAGGGTGACTGATGGGTCTTGGGAGATGAGGGCCCCCGGATACCTAGGGCCCTGTCTTGGGTTAGGGACCAGGAAAGCTGCCTGTCTCCCGAAAATCTTAGGCTGGTTTGTTAGGAATATATTCTGGGATGCAGTGGGACCTATGAGGCATGACCCAAAGTGACAGGAGCTGGGCTGCCTTTATCCTTCTTGAGCCTCTCCAGTGCTCTCAGATTAATACTCTCTTTGAACGTATGGGAAAAGAGAGGGTCATCGAGGGGAAAGCTTTGCAGAGAATCCCTAGCAAGGGCGTAGAAGGTTAGGACGGGAAGGGAGTGTTGTCCCCTAAGTCTGGTCAGTGGCAGGCACGATCCTGAACAGGCTTGGCACCATCTCCACCCCCTCCCACTTCCTATCCTGGGCTCTGTTGTCTGCGAACCCCGATCTCCCCCTAAAGTGCACTGACCTCACTCAGGACCTAGCTGATCACAGTGAAACTGAGTAGATGGGGCAGGTGCAGCAGAGTGGGTGACGGGACATAGTGGGGTTGGAAATCTGCTTTGAGCTTGGGGCCAGGTGATGTGAGGTCTGAGTGGAGGAGTGGAGGAACGGTCTCAATCTCAAGGTCTGGCAACTTCAACAGTATGACTTTTAACAATATAGGAGAGACTGGAGGAGGAACAAGGAGTTTCTCTTTTGTTTGCTCCTGTTAGTTGTAGGGATTATAAGTAGAGAAATAAGACACATTTGTGTGATGTAGAGAAGATATTATCTAACCATCCTTCTTGATATCTGTTGGGTATCCAGATGGCTAAATAGCCTGGGTCGATGCTAGGGTTTGAAACAAGAATTTGTGGGGCCAGTGTGGTGTGTAGTTTAGTTCGAGAGTAGTTGCCTGTCATGTGTGAGGTTGACTTTTCTGTGGCCACATGCGCAGCTCTTGGGGCTTCTGTGCTCAGTGGGACCATGTCAGAGTCCTTGTGTGCCCCTGGCATGCAGTAGGCAATCAGTAAAGGGTGATGCTTCCGTGCTTATTGTGTGTGGTACTCACTTCCTCAGATCTGCCTCCTCCTTTTCCCTTCCCCTCTCTTCCCTTCTTTGTGTCTTCCTCCCTCTAGTATCCTGGTGTCTGTGGGTCCAGGGGAAGGGATTTGCTGAGAAGGGAGCCCACAGGTGAGGGGCTGTGGGGTCAGTGACTTTTGTCAACTGGGACATCTTTGGTCATCCTACTTGGAGCCACCCGTCCTGTACTGGCAGTGCTGGGCCCAGGAGGCAGAGCCGGCTCCCAGGCTATTTCTGATTCTAGCATCATCCTCCTGGCTCCTGCCCCAGCCATCTTGGTGTCCTCCCTGGTGTCTTTCCTCCTTAAAACCCTATCAAAAACAAACAAACAAAACAAACAAACTATCATCCTGGATCCCTTGGGCTGAGACCATGTGTCTTGGTTACTTTTCACTAATTGCTGGGACAGATATCGGACATTCAAAATGAAGGAAGGAAAGGTTTAATTAGCCCATAGTTTGTGGAGGTTTCAGTCTATACTCAGAGCCGCACATGGCAGAGAGCAACAATTCATAGCAGCAGAAAAGAGCCAAGAGCAAAGGGATGCGCAGCAGCTGCAGCCTCTAGCAAGCTTCTCTCTCCTGCTTATATTGTAAACAAGCTACCGTGGGGGGGGTGTAGGACTCCCACGTTGTCCATGCCCTCCTCTTATACAGGATGAGGATGTTTACAAACTAAGAATCCTGGCTCCCTGCTGAGTCACTTAAACTTCTAAACTTCTCAAATTGACACAATGTATGAACATCTATAGGATATGCAGTCCCCACCTTGAAGCCCCTCCTCTTGGGAGCTGGAATATTTTTGACCAGGCTGGGTAGGAAATAAAATTGGGAAAACCAGGAGCTTTGAGCTCAGGTAGCAGTGATGTGGGTGGGGAAGAGATGGCCTGGGGAGAATTCCCCTCCCCCAGTCTCTGGCTTCTGCCCTCAGCAGCAGGTGTCTTGTTGGTCATGGAGAGAACACGGGACCAGACACCTAAGATCCTACCCTGGCTTGGCTGCTCACAGCCTGGGCTGGGCCTCAGCATCTTATCATGTTGGGCACATGGTCCTGCTGTCCTCTCCTAAGACCCTCATGAGACGAGAGTATGCATGGGCTGGGGTGTGCCAGTAGGCTTGCCGGGCCCAGGAGAGGAGGTGAGGGGGCCCGGGCTGTGGTCCCCAGGCCCGTGCTCCAGCTGCCTCTCTCTGCAGTGCACTGCCAGAAGATCATCCACAGGGACATCAAGCCGTCCAACCTGCTCCTGGGGGATGACGGACATGTGAAGATCGCCGACTTCGGTGTCAGCAACCAGTTTGAGGGGAACGATGCCCAGCTGTCCAGCACGGCAGGGACTCCTGCATTCATGGCTCCTGAGGCCATTTCTGAGTCTGGCCAGAGCTTCAGTGGCAAGGTGACTCCCAGGGCTCGTGCAGATCAGGGGCAGAGTGCCTTGAAGCAGGAACCATTTCAAGATGAGAGTGTCAGGTCCTTGCATCCAGGGAGTAATGTCCTGGAGCCTAACGTGCTCCCTAACCTTGGTGTCCTCTTGTCTTCCAGCAAAATGGTCACAAAGCTCTTCTGCAGGTTTTACTGGACTTTGTCTTGAGTCTGGTCCTGGGCTGGGCTGTGGAAAAAGCAGAGCCAAAAGAGTCCTGCTCCCCACCCCTCTCTCTGCCTGGTAGAAAGGGCAGGAGAGCTGAGGTTAGGGCAGTTGAAGGCTCCTGGTCTTGGATATGGAAGGGTCTAGACAAGGCCTCTAAGAATGGGGAGGATTTGAGGAATCAGAGATGGAACCCAGAGGATGTACAGGACAGAGTGGCATGGGGCTGAGAGGACTGGAAGTTTGGACTTTCACTGTAGCAACAGAGGCAGTAGGGAAAGCTTTCAAGTGAGGGTTACCATGCCATTGTATCCTGGGGCGCACACGCCTGGCCTCGCTGTCATAGGGGAGGGCCAAGAGGCATGGGATGTGGGGTGGGCCCTGGAGCTCCGAAGTCAGGGATGTCAGTTATTTTTAAACTTTTTATTTGGGGTCCGGGAAATCGCTCAGTGGTATAGCATTATCTAGCATGTGTGGGAAGGTGAGTGTGACTCCCTAGAACTGCAAAACAACAAAAACCAAGAATGGTTTTTTATTTTGATATAATTTTAAGTTTACAGAAAGGCTGTAAAAATAGTACAAAGAAATACTATATAACTTTTTACCCAGATTCACCAGTTACATTTTGTCTCATTTGTATGTGTGTGTATATCTCACATTTTTCTGATCCATTCAGAATACAGTTGGACGTTATGTCCCTTTATCACTACATACTTTAGTGAATCTTTGCTAAGAACAAGGACATGCTCTTATATAACATCAGTATAATCAAAATTAGGTTTGTCATCAGTAAGATTATTGTATAATTTATATGTTTAAATTGTTATCACTTATATTTAAGTTTTGTCAGTTTTCTCAATATTGTCCTTTGTAACTTTTTTCAACTGTGGATGCAATCCAGGGACACTTGCCACATTCACTGGTTGTGTCTCTTTGCTGTCCTCTGATTTGGAAGAGTTCCCTAGCCTTTCTTTGTCATTTGTGACCTTGACATTTTTAAAGAGAACAAGGCTGTTATTTGTAGAACATGTCAGTTTGCATTTGTGTTCCCTGATTGGATTTTAGTGATGCGTCTTTGGCAGGAGTGTGTGGGTGGAGAGCTGAGGAGCGCCCACATTAGAGAAAAAGTGGATACGGGAAGAAGAGGCGGGGGTCTGCAGGGGACACAGGAAGAGAGAGCACACAGGAGAATCCAGGGCCGGAGCCTGATTAGCATGTGGAGGGAGCTGGTGGCTGCACTCACTCCCTGCTTGTCCTGTAGCAGTGCCTGAGTGTAGGGTGCCTGAGGCCTAGCCAGTGGGAAGAGAAGGGTGTCAGGCAGAAGGTGGGTTGTGGCTTCTCAGGATGAGTAGTAGAAGGGAGGACTCCTTGGAGCGAGAGCTGGTTTAGCATGAGTTCCACACCCACTGTCATTTTTGGGCTGCATCTGAGGTAGCATGTGGCCCTCTGGATGAAGGAGTCTTCCCATCTTTTGAGTTAGACACCTCTGGTTTCAATTCGTCCCAAGGAGACTTGAGACCCCACGAGGGCAGTGGCTTTGGTGTGGTCATCAGGTCATCCTGATGCTCAGCAGAGAAGGCCCAGCATGGATCAGGACTGGGAAAGGAGGATCTCTGCAGACCCCTTCCCGCAGTCCCCTCAAGCTGGGTGTGCAGTGGTTGGTGGTGGTTGCTGGGGGACTGATAGGAGCATGTTATTTCCTAGGCCTTGGATGTGTGGGCCACTGGAGTCACGCTGTACTGTTTTGTCTATGGGAAGGTGAGTCCTGGAGTGGGGTAGGGGGTGGGGCAGAGCTGGGGTGAGCCTGGATGGCTGACACCATGAGCCACTCATGGGCCAATCATGCAGGCCTTTCTTTTGTGTCTTAAAATAAAGTGACTTTTGAAAGAGGCCACCTGGCTCAGAGCAGGATGAGGGAGCAAAGATTTTTCTTCATTTTTCCTCTCATTTCCTTGGAAGTGGAGGTGTCCACGGTGCTTTTGCCTCCTCTCTGGACAGACTGCTACCTGTCCCTCTGTCCCTTGAGGCCATTCATTCATTCACCCACACAGTCACTCAATCGTTTACACATTTAATGAACTGTCCTTCCCTCCTGTTTTGGGTCAGGCTGGGCCTTGTGGATATCTAGCACCGAGATGCTGACCATGGGGCCCTCCATGCTGGAGGCCACACAGAGGAGCCAGCAGTGGTGTCTCAGAGAACACATTCCCATACGCCAGGCCCTGGGAGTGGAGGCCTTCCCACTAGTGGCTGTGACACCAGCAGCCTCACAGTTCCCTCAGCCACTCTGTGCTCCCGGATCAGGGCACTGCACCAGCATCCTTTGTCTGCCTCTCCCCAACAGTGTCCATTCATCGATGATTATATCCTGGCGCTGCACAGGAAGATCAAGAATGAGGCTGTGGTGTTTCCGGAGGAGTGAGTTGTCCACCCAGGGACCAAGGAGGCTCCCGACTACTCCCAGGGAGGGTGTGAGAGCTTGACAGAGCTTCCACCCTTTGAAGACCCTACTCTAGCCTGCAGATTGGGAGGTGGGGGTGCTGTTCCCTGGGAGGGGCATTGAGCAGGTGGAGGGAAGGGTCTATAGAGTTGAGGGTCTCCAGGACGTGAAGGTTGGCTCTTGTCTGGAGGGGGCTACTGAGGCAGAGATGATCACATTGACACCACCACTTCCCTGCAGGCCTGCATGCGGTTGGTGGAACCAATCCCATAGAGCTCCTGGGCCGGGGGAGACTTTGCTTTCTGTATGCTGGAAGGAGGGTTTGAGGTAGATCCCAGTGTGCCTGGCATTTCACAGATGGCAGAGCGCAGACTCTGAAGGACAGCTGCTAGCGGGGCTGGGATTTGGCGCCATTGTCTTCTCTCTGTTCTCCCATTGTGACTGAAGTCTCTGAGCTCAGGGGGCCTGTCTGGGATGCCTCCCTGACCATCGCTGGTTCTGACGACGGTCTTGGCCGCTGTGGCTCTTCATTTTTCAGGGCCCTCCTACCATCTACTCAAGTGGCTGGTGCAGGATAGAAACTGGCCCAGGGGTTGTCCTCCATGCCTCCTGCTCTTCTATTGTTTTGTTTTGGTCGTACTGAGATTGAACCCAGAATCTTTGCCCTGAACTACATTTCCAGCTCTTTTCTATTTTGAGACAGGGTCTTGTTAAGTCACAAAGTTGCCCAGGTTAGTTTTGATCTGGTGCTCTTTCTGCCTCAGCTTCCCAGAGCTCTGGGATTACAGGCAGGTGCCACAATTCCCAGGACTCCTGCTGTTCTGCACCTGCCTCCTGTCTGATCACTGAGCCCTGTGGTGTCTGTTTCTTACCTTTCTCACACCCATGCCTCCTCTTCAGATAGGCCTACGCCCTCCTCCCAAGATTTGTTCATCCCTTTCCTCTCAGGCCCTCCTCCTGCCTAGCCAATACAATTAGGCCCTAATGATTCTGATAAAGAACAACATATCTGACCCTGTTTCCTGCTTCAAGTTTGTCCTGGACTGTCTAAAGCTTGCAGGACAGAGCTTCTGGCTGTGGCATTCAAGGGCCTCTGGATTCTGCTACCTGCACATCTGCGCCCCCCGCCCCAGCACTAGCCTATGGATTTTGGCCCATTTCCTGGTTTTTCTTTAATTTTGGGGCTCTTTGCCTTCTTCCTGCTGTCCTCTACCTCAGGATACCCTACTTGCTAGGAATTTTCAGAGCACCTAAGTATCTAAGACAGCAGAAGGGAGCAGCTCAGCAAGCCCAAGAGTGGATAGGTTCCTCCTGCCCAGCTTTGGACAGCTGAGTACCCTAAGAATGTCGGTAGCTGGGAAATCTGGAGTTTAAGCAATGCTGGTCCAGGTGCTGCAGGGCTGAGAGCGCTGTTGCTCCCCTCAGGCTCCTATCCCTGTCCAATACCCTTCTGAGCAGCAAGGAACCAACCCACCAACCTCTCTGGGCCTCAGTTTCCTTCTCTATCAAATGAGAGCCACCTGCCAAGAGAGGAAAGGATAAGATAGCCAGTGGAAGTGAAGGCTATAAAGTGGCTCTTCCCATATAATTCCACCATCCTGCCACCCAGAGCAGGCCCAGCCCCTGTGGAACTCTGGTCTCTGCCCAGAGAAAGACTTACTTCCTACTCAGGAAAGGAGATCCGAGTGCTGTTCTGAAACTCCCTCCTCAGGCCTGCCCCTGGAGGTCCTCTTGCTCTTCCCATCTGAGGAGTGAGGGTTGGGTGTATCTCTGATCCTGGGGCATGGTGGGGGAGAGGGGGGCTGGAAGGAACCCTCATCATCCGTCTCACCCTCAACTCCCTCCTCATCTTTAGGCCAGAGGTCAGCGAGGAGCTCAAGGACCTAATCCTGAAGATGTTAGACAAGGATCCTGAAACAAGAATTGGGGTGTCAGATATCAAGGTGGGGGAACAAGAAGTCTTGGGGCTTGGCTGGGGCATAGAAAACAGTTATCAGTTTCCTTTTCTGGAGAGACCTATGCCAGGACACCTGTGTTACTGGGTTTGGGTATCAAGATTGTGGGATTTGTGGATCCCTTCAAGGTCTGGCTGGTCAGATGCCCAGAGTCTTTTGCGGATTGGGCCCTGAGCCCTCCCTGCCTTTTGGTCTTTGCAGTTGCACCCTTGGGTAACCAGGAATGGGGAGGAGCCCCTTCCGTCAGAGGAGGAACACTGCAGTGTGGTGGAGGTAACTGAGGAGGAGGTGAAGAACTCTGTCAAGCTCATCCCCAGCTGGACCACGGTGGTAAGAGGGTGAAGGGTGAAAGGCCCCCTCATCCTGGGAGGACCAAGGAGTGAGTGTCCACTGCTTGAACCCTGCTGAACGAGCACAGTACAGGGCCTCGGAGCCCACCATTCTGCTAGAACCCTGTGGAGACTGAGGTTGTGTTATTCAGCCTCATTGGAGGGAGAGTGTTTGAAAAGGAGAGAGAATGACTTAAAAGAATATAATGAGTGGCACACCGTGGTGTGTGCCTGTTGTCTCAGCACTCTGGGAGATAGGCAGGAGGGTTGCAAGTTTGAGCCCAGCCTAGACCAGTTAGCAATTTAAAGAGACCCTGTGTCAGCTGGGCATGGTAGCACACCCCTGTAGTCCCAGCACTCAGACTGAAACAGGAGGATGGTTGGTAGTTAGTTAGTTAGAGAGAGAGAGAGAGAGAGAGAGAAATAGAGAGAGAAATCCTGTCTCAAAATTTAAAAAAATTTAGTAAGTCTGGGGGTATAGCTCAGCATGAAAGTTCTGAGTTTAATCTCCAGTATCACAAAAAGAAAATAGCTCCCCAAACCTCTGCAGGGCTTGTCCCCAGCTTTGCCACCATAGTAGCAGCATTCACTGTGGCTGAAAGGACAGTTCCTTCCAAACATTTATGGAACTGCTGCTCCCAGGTACTGCAGCAGATGTTGAGGCGGTGACAGAGGAAATCTTGGAGGCCTTGAATTACAGCAGAGTCTCCAGAGCCCCCACAAGTCACACCCAGCAGCTTTCCTCTGGGGGAGCCTGGCACCTGGGGCCTGTGTTCCTCATGCCGATGTCTGTTCCCCAGATCCTCGTCAAGTCCATGCTGAGAAAGCGCTCCTTCGGGAACCCGTTTGAGCCCCAGGCACGCAGGGAAGAGCGATCCATGTCTGCTCCAGGAAACTTACTGATGTAAGTGCCAGCAGGCTGAGGCCCGCAGGGTGCTCCCTGGGGTGGAAGGAGAGATTGAGGCACAGCCCCCTAGCTTGCACTGTAGTGGGGCCACACAGGCTGAGCCAGAGGCTGGGACACATTGACTATATTTTGCAGCAGGGCCTCGTGTACCTTTGCGCTCAAGGCTGGTTAGGCTAGAAGCGACCTTCCTGGGCCAGGCCTGCTCCCAGGGGTGCCTAGACTCCCTCCTACACTGCCAGGGATGAGAAGTGCACTTGGGCCCTCTGTAGGACAGGATGGCCTTACCTTCTCACAGCAGCTTGATGTCGTCACGCTTTCCCACTGGGCACAGCTCAGCCTTCTGTCTTCACATCTGCAGCTCCTTTAGCCCTTGGCAGCCTGGAAGAGGTTTGTAGCCAGGCTTGGTCTGTTCCCTGTAGAAGACTGGCTGGTCGGTCCATGGAGGGACCGACACTTTTGTTCCCTTTCCCTGGCCCTGGAGTAGTGTTAGCTGCTTTCTTGAGTGGCCCATCCCACCTGCAGCTGGTCCTTTGTGAATACCCATCTGTTGAGTCAGCATGGGCAGGCTGGGGGCTGGCCCAGGGGAGAAGAATGCACCTTTGCTAGGGATTCCCTACTATGAGCCACTTGTGTGAGTTTGCAGTCTCATAGAAGAGGCCAGAAAAGCCGCTCCTCAAACCTCCACAGGCCTTGTCCTCAGCTTCGCCGCCCAAGTCAAAGTCAGTCTGGGGGGCCAGCTTGGCCTGCTGGAATTTGCACCTAGACTTGGACCAGAATGTGATGCTGGGGGGGTAGTCAGTGCCTCTGGCCTGTGAAGGGAGCTACAGAGAGCAGAGGTGGAGCTACCTCTCCCCACCGGCTTGGCAATGAAGGCATGCTCCCCAGGAAGTAAACTTCTACCAGTGTCCTCCTTCCAGGTCACACCTACATCATGTGGGGTGCCACTAGGGAAAGGCAGCAGTTTTCCCATCTTCAATGAAGCACTTGGGGTTGGGGAAAGGAGTTCTCTGAGCTCGTTCATCTTGAGCCTTGATGTTGGAATAGTGCTTAGTGTAGAGGGTCGCTTAGTGTAGGGGGTCATATAGAATTCGACATTCAATTGAGGCCACTTCTGAGAATGAAAGGGGAAGCTATGAATAAGTATGCCAGGACAAACAAAATCAGGACTCTGCCCAGCAAACCAGACATCTGATCACACCAGCTCAGTCTCTGTGGCCCAGCGCCCCCTACTGGTTAAAGACACATCTAGTTTGTCCTGCAAAATCCATGATGGAAAGATTGGACTCAATACTTTTCCAGGCATAAAATTGTATAATTCTGGGGCCCAAGTTAAATTTTGAAAACAGATTTGACATAATTATGCATTTCCGGCACTTGACCATGGTATGGTAGACTGTATTTTTCACGCTTTGGGATAGTTGTTCACGCTGCAGTAGAGACAAATAGGGTGGTCTTTTCTTGGATTAAAATGAGAGGTCTCAGATGGGGAGATCAGATAAAAGAACCCATTGCATATGTAATGGATCCCCAAGACTGATAGGTGCTTTGCCTATGAATAAGACAAAATACAAAACACAAGCATCTCTACCCAGGTCTGCTGGAGGCTGATGAAGGTCAACATGGAAGGTCTTTGACCTAGCTGACCTTCAGAGATACAGAGAAGTCAGCTAGGTCAGATCATGAGACATCCCAGAAGCCAGGCCGAGAAGTTTAGATTTCACCTCAGGGGAAGGGGGAGTTACATAAGAGTTGTGGGCTGCAGCAGGGGTAAGGAGACCACCAGGGAGCGAGTGCTGTGATGCAGGGGGTGGAATGAAGGCCATACTTGGGGCACTGGATGAGGAGGTGTTGAGAGACTGTGGGATACAGATGCCTCTGTGTGTGTGTGTGTGTGTGTGTGTGTGTGTGTGTGTGTGGAGAGAGAGAGACAGAGAGACCTTGAATATACATTCTGAGCTCTGAAGTCCTTCTGTCCCTGATGTCACCTGAACAGGAAAGAAGGGTGTGGTGAAGGGGGCAAAAGCCCAGAGCTCCCTGGTGTCCAAGAAGATGAGGCTGCATCCTGATTCTCTGCATGTGCCCAGGGCCACCAGGCAGCACGTTCATCCCACGCCTCCAGAGGCCCACCGCCCTCATGCAACAGCTGCCCCTGCAGGCAGGGGGCTAGGGGCTTTAGCCCCTCTCCTGGTCCCCCTTCCCTACTGTACTGCATGATCTCTGCGTGGGCATGTCCAGGGACAGATTGGAATGTGTGTCATCTGGGGTTGGGGATTGGGGGTAGGGCTCCTAGGGCACCTTCCTCTCAGTCCTAGCTCTATGTGGCCTGACTCAGCTGTGGGGAAGCCAGGGGCCCACAGAACCTGACTGGTTGGCATGGCCCAAGGCAGGGGGCAAGAGACTGAGCTGGCAGGTAGAACCTAGCTCAGCTGCTACACTAGAAGGGGAGTATTGCCCACCTGGGTGAAGAGGTGCCAGAGATAGTGTGTGCTCAGAGTGCTGTGGTACAGAGGCTCTGACCTCCTTGAGTACCTCAGGGAGAGAGAGCAGTGAGGGAGAATTCAGATTCCCTTTATGTTGTCTTTTGCTTTTAATTCTAACCTGAGAAATGGGGAAAACTGTACTAGGGAACATCTAAGGAACCTCTCTTCAGCTTTCGGGGGTTCCCAACACACCCACCATTATTCAGCAGCCAGATGGAGTGGATTGACCTTCTTGGATTGTTCTGTATTTGGAACCATCTGGAAAATGGGCTGAATTGAATCACACTGGGAGCACAGGCCTGAGCCTGAAGCAG